>VZSF01009270.1:6422-118150 GCA_013398295.1 Chionis minor | reverse complement strand
AAAAAAAAAAAAAAAAAAAAAATAGAGAATTAGTAGTAGTAGTAGTAGTTTTGCCTAATATCTTATGTTTCAGTGATACTTGGACTTCAGTAAGGCCTTCGACCCTGTCTCCCATAAGATCGTCATAGACAAGTTATTGATGTACAGGCTGGACGAGCAATGGAATGACTTGAAAGCTGACGCAACAATTGGGCCCAGAGAGTGGTGATCAGAGGCACAAAGTCTAGTTGGAGGCCAATAATTAGCAGTGTATGCCAGTGGTTAATACTGGGTCCAGTGTTGTTCAACATCGTCATTAATGATCTGGATGATGGGGCAGAGTGTACCCTCAGCAAAGTTGCAGATGACACAAAACTGGGAGGAGTGGTTGTTACACAGAGGGACCTTGACAGGTGATGAAATGGGCTGAGAGCAACCTTATGAAGTTCAACAAGAAGTGAAAAGTCCTGCACCTGGGCAGAAATAACCCAGTATATCTTTCAGTATATGCTGAGGGCCACACAGCTGGGAAGCAGCTTGGCAAAAAAGGACCTGGGGATCCTGGTGGACAAGTTCAACATGAACTAGCAGTGTGCTCTTGAGGAAAAGGTGAATGGCGTCCTGGGCTGCATTAGGCAAATTATTGCCTGCAGATTGAGGGAGGTGATCCTTCCCCTCTAATTAGCACTGGTGAGGCCACACATGTACTATGTCCAGTTCTGGGCTCCTCACTACAAGAGATATCTAGACACGCTGGTCTAGCGAAGGTCCATTAAGATGGAGCATCTCATCTATGAGGAAAGCTTGAGAGAGTTGGGACAGTTTGTCCTGGAGAAGTGAAGGCTCAAGGCGGGGAACTTAACAATGTATATAAGTATCTGAAGAGAGGGTACAAAAAGGACAGAGCTGGGCTTTTTTCAGTGGTGCCCAGTGACAGGACAAGAGGCAGTGCGGCACAAACTGAGACACAGGAGGTTCCATCTAAACATCAGGAGACACTGTTTGACTGAGCCCTGGCACAAGTTACCTAGAGAAGTTGTGGAGTCTCCATCTTTGGAGATAATCAAAAGCCATCTGAACATAGTCCTGGGCAACTGGATCTAGGTGGCCCTGCTTGAGCGGGAGGTTTGATCCAGACGACCTCCAGAGGTCCCTTCCAAACCCAACCATTCTGTGATTCTGTGAGTAGAGCATTCATCAAAGATGTGAAGGACTTGGATTCAGGCCTTTCTCTGTCTGATTTCAAATAGGGAACCTGGATCTTCCAGATGAGAAGAAACTGCTGCCTAGGCAAGACTTCTGTAATTCAAGGTTAGTTACAAAGCCTTGCGTATGCTTTAAATACCATGGCCAAGGTTTCAGGGAGATAAACACAGGTCCAGATTAACAGTGTGCTAATTCCCTGTTGAATCACTCCTCTTTACTCTGTGCTTTTTAAAGCGTCCTTGTAGGTGCTAAGAAATTTATATTAATAAACATACTGGGAAGATTTCCTGTATAAAGTGCTTAATTTCACTCCTTGCTTTGAATAAAGGGAGGTGCTTATCTGCACTGCCATGGGGGAAAAATTGTGACTCAGAAGTTTGTAATCATTGTCTTGGATCTCTCTTTTGCTATATTTTTTTTTACAGTGAAAACCAGCCTTCCCAGCTCACAACCAGTAAAATCTTGAGAAGACACAGCCACTTTACCCATTCCCAGTTTGTCCCAACACTGTCCCTGTAGCTGTGGGCAAAGGAAAAAGCAAGACTTCTGAAGATCTTTAAGTAATTACCCAGGCAAGATAAAAAGGCACTTTGTCCATTTTATTCCCTGTTTCCACTGCATGGAAAATCTCTTTTCATTTTAACATTGTTTTAAAAAAGCAACAAATGACAGATAAGGTTTCATTTTAACTATTAACTCGAATGAAAATGGTCTCCTGTGGCTATTGGACAAATTAGCAAACATTTAATTGAAAGACAGCTCAGAATGTAGACATGCCCATAAGCACCAAGGAAAATTCAGGTGCCTCCAGGATTCTGTGCCAGGTGAGGAGGGGTTTTCCTATTATTATATAGAATAATAGAATGCTTATTTTATATCTGCAGCTCTGCCAACTCTTCTTGTACTTAAAACCCCAGCCCTGCAGTCATGTGAATGTGCTCAGATTCATTTTAAATAGTAAAAGCACATTTCTAGCAACATAGTTGAACAGAAAGCTTGAAAACAAGAACTTTAAAGACCTAAAACCAAAACAAAAGGAGAAAGAGAATCATAGAATCATGTAGGTTGGAAAAGACCTTTAATATCATCAAGTCCAATCATAAATCTAACAGTACTACGTACACCAACAAGCCACGTTCCTTAGCACCACATCTACACGTCTTTTAAATACCTCCAGGGATGATGGTTCCACCACTTCCCTGAGCAACCTGTTCTAAAGCTTGAGAACCCTTTCAGTGAATAAATTTTTCCTAATATCCAATCTAAACCTCACCTGGCGCAGCCTGAGGCCTTTTTCTCTTTTCCTATCACTTGTTACTTGGGAGATGAGACTCCCACCTCTCTACAAGCTCCTCTCAGGTAGTTGTAGAAAGCAATAAGATCTCCCCTGAGCCTCTTTTTCTCCAGGCTAAACAACCCCAGCTCCCTCAGCTGCTCCTCATAAGGCTCTTGCTCTAGATCCCTCACCAGCTTCATTGCTATTCTTTGGACACAATAGAATTAGTATTTGTGTTTGCGTGTACATTACTTACATGTATACATATACATATACTTGTATCTAATTCTGGTTATTAAGATGGTCTTTGTTTTCCTTCAAGCTCATGACCTTTTACAGTGTGGGCTGGTAAACCTATTCTCTGAAATTTTGGTGCAGACTTGTATATGTGTATATAGCCTGTTGATGAGTGAACTTCAACCCATGGAATAATTACATATTACCTTAACAAAACTCTGAAAATCATTCTCCAAATTGCAGTTTCTCAATGTAATGGAGAGATATGGTTTTAGTTTTACTGATATGAACATCAAAAACTATAAGATTGCCAGTATTATAAAAAGAAGGTAGTTTAAAGTTTCATCGTCGGAGTCTCTCAAAACCTCATCTAACTTCAGCAAATAAAACCTAGGCTGTGCATTTACTAAAATGAAAAAAATATATAGTCTACATACATTATTTTATTGTTTAAATGGTTCTCATTCATGTTTCATTTCAATAATATTTCCCCAGCTTGTAAAGCTTATGTTACATTGAGCTCCTCTTTAAATTCACAATGCATAAAACTGCCAGGTGGCCTAATAACAGAGTGCATTAACAGATTGAACTATAAATCAGATGGTTGTGTTCACATACTGTAAAAACACCACCATTTTCTTTCAGATCTGAGTTTGTACACAGATTCCTTAGAGAGTGTGATTGCTCTGAAATATTAAAAAAGGCCGTATAGCTCAATTTTAACATTAAGATTGATTTTATATTTCAAACACAAAATTGTTCTCTTCAATCCTACCAGAAAATGTGCACAAAATATGATCTAGTTTTGACACAGGAAAGAAAGGAATGTAAAAAAAAAAAAAAAAAAGGGGTAGTTTGAATGTTTTCACTGATGCCACAGTAAAACTGTGACTCTACACTGAGTACAACTTGCAGCTTTTGTTACCACTGAAAAACATATGACCTAGAAGAACCAAACCACCCTAAAAAGCAACAACAATCATAGGTTAAGAATATTCTGGTCAGGGGTATATAATAATTTCTGATGAATGTACTGACTGTCTTCTTAAAATAACCTTTTCAGTGAGTTTCATTTTGGTTTCCCTTACTAGAACATAGTGAATTTATTTTCATGGGACTAAAAACACTGAATTAATCTGAAAAAGATGATTTTATTTTAGAATACTTTAGGAATAGGAAGAGGCCATTATTTGTATATCTACATATCTCTTATACATATCTAGACATTAAAAAAAATTAAAGAAGAAATTACACTTTTTCATATTTTCTTTCCAAGAAAGGCAAAGCAACAATGAAATTCGGCAGTTGAGGTTCATAAGATCATAGGATAATTTCTGTTGCAGGGGACCTGAGGAGGTCTTTTAGTCCAATCTTCTGCTCAAATTAGGGTCAGCTGTGATGAGGTCAAACTGGGTAAAACTCAGGTCTTTATGCAGTTTGTTTTGCTTCAAAACACTGGATATATCCTCTATTTTTTAGCACCTACTGTTATGGCTATTACAATATATGCATGGTACATCTGCAGCTAACAGAACTAACTAGGACCATTCTAACTGCTAACTTCTGAATAAGATTGCAAATCTAATTTCAAGGAGCTTGCAGTCTAAGAAAAATAAGTATACAGAAATAGCAATAAATACCTGGTTAACATTTATGTGCCAAGCCATGTGAGATACCTCTTTTGAGAGGAAGTATTTAGAAAAATAAAGGAATCACAATCTCATTCAGTAAAAGAAAATTATTTTCATCAAGTGAAAACTATAAATCTATACTCCAGAGGCTCTCATCAAGCAGAAATTTGTCAGAAATAGGGCACCAGAAAATAAATAACGGCTATTCAAATAGTGATGAAACAGAATAGCAGCTCAGGATGTTAAAATACAGTCAAACTTTTCCTTTATGTACAGGGGATATATCTTTCTATATTCCTGTACAAGATACAGAAAATACTAGATACAAATAAAATAAATTAGAAAAAAAAATTAACAACGCTGGTGTGGTTTTTAGACAAGTAGCTTTTACAGTTTTTTAATGTTTAGGGAGGTTGTGTGTAATCTCTGGATCAAAGACCATGGATAAAATTTTTAAAACACTCAGATGACTTAAAAACAGTATCAATTTTTAAACTGGTGAATAGTTCAAGTTCTATGACTTCCAACATTATCTGAGAAGTCTAAGGTGTTCTTTGGGCTTTCAGGAGAGAGAATTGCATGAAAAAATAAAGAATAATTTAAGACGGTAATTTTTCTGGACATAGATGACCAGTTTTGTCCTAACAACCCTTGAAATGCTACCTCAACTTATTTTTCTTAAGTTTTCCAGAGGATGTTTCCCATGAGAATATTTGCATCCCTCCAATGTTTTTCACCATGTACAAATGTGCATCACAATGCTCAAGGTGGAATCATCCCCAAAAATTAACAGCATAAAACTACAACCTTGAAACCTCTTTGTAGGTGCTCCTATTGTTAAAGGCTATTCTAGACAAAAGGAAGTTTGTATGTGTTCATCCTGTGAAAGCAGGTAAGAAATCAAGAACATGATTCATCTTCACTCTACCTTAGACATCTAAAAATTATTTTTTCAAGGTCTCTGTACACAATCAAAATAACTCGGCTGCTTAATTCATTCTTCGGTCTCAGTTCCCTAGTTTATCACACACACCTGAACTCTTCTGTCTAGGGGTTTTTGTTAGCTCTTTAGTTCCCTCTGAAACAGAAGAGGCTCAGTTTTGGTGATAGTTTGTGCCAGTAGTCATTCCTGAAACATAGACCAGGCAAGACGGAGCCAGCCGTGGCTTTCTCTGCCACATACAGTTCCAAAACTCTTCCTCAAACGCTGCCTTACACCCTCCAGCAGGCCTCAGGGTATGGAGTGTGCCCTCAGTTTCGTGTTATAAACACCCCATCGTGGTAACCTGTGACACAGGTTTCACAGAAATTCAAACACTCTGAAACAGATGAAACAAAAAACTAAAAATAGTGGTTTAGGTTCCCAGGTGTAACACACAGAGAGAGGGGTCACCCATTACCGAGCGCGTTGTGGATGGAGACAAGTTGCTTCAAATGAGTCTATCCATGAGCAGTGAGAAAGTGAACCTCGTGAAAGTGAACTTCTTGTGCCACTTGGCCTGAAGACATACGTGTACGAAGAGAGTCCTCGGAAGCGGACGTGGGGTTGTTAGGAGTACGTAGAGCTCTAGTCTGTGTTAGTGACTCTGGCTTCCCTTATTCTCAATGGACTGTAAACCATCCAGTTTAGACTTAAGCAATTAACCTGTGAATGCCAAAGATGGATGAGAACAATCCCATTGTCAGTGTAAATCATGACAATATAAGGAGTGTGCACCTCAATACATATTAAAAAACCCTTTGGGAATTAAAAAATGTATTTAACATTAGAAGAATTACATAATTAGTAAAAAAGTTTTAAAATGGCTTAGAAGCAACAGGTGGGGAATAAGAGATGTAGACAAGCACAGAATTGCTGGCTTGGGGACCGTTCTTGCAGCAAGCTGTTGATTTTCATTCTCTAAACCCAGAAGCTTTATTTAATTTAGCAGTTCATCCAGTTCTGGTCTCTAGTGCCTTTCTCCATCTACTTAAAGGCATTTTTCTACAAACATTACATTTTAAATAAGTGTTTCCAAATCCACTGTGCTGGTCTAGCTCTCACAGGCACAGTCTAGGGAAGGTGCTCTGTCAGTCACCATGCTTCCTTTTTCTGACTGACGCAAAAAAAGATTAGGAACTGGGGTGTGTGCCTATACTGTGGATAGACTAATCTAACACACTAATTCAGAGACGCTGCCATTAAAAAAAAAAAAAAATCTGCTTTTTTTTTTGCCAAAAAAAATTGAGCCTAAAAGGAGATACCAGGAGCTGAAGCAATCTTACTAAGTGATCCTAATACAACCACCAAACTGCGAAATTTGAGTCATTGTTTGTACAGCTACCCCATAGATGCACACCTGCCTGCCAAAGAATTGCAATTTAAATGCTTTTATTCTCACAAGGTCAATTGTGGTTACTTCTCTTGTTGGGACCCTGGAGCATGGGTTGGAACCACACAAATGAATCAGGCCTGTAATATGCAGGCTTCAGCTCTTTACCATCTGACTGTACACTGTTGACGTCTGTCCTTTGGTTTTTCAAACAGAGAACACTCCCATAAGGAAGAAATTAAGGTAAAGAGATCCTAGTGTTGGAAGCGGACATTAAAATGAGTAGATGATAACCTCAGAACAGTGATATGGTGATACACCCAGCCCTGTTACAACTCTGCTTTTTTTCCCATTCTCATAGCATTTCACACACCTGTGTCTTTTCACTATGATGTGGGAAAACTTTCAGGTTCAAAGGTATCTTAAAACATACAACAGCTGATATTTACAGTTACAAGTATTGCAAAGTGGTGCCCTTTAGCGCTGCACAACATGAAATTTAAATAATGATGATCATAGGAAAGCTTAGAACAAGGAAGCACAAAGGAAAGGAGTTCAATTAATGACTGCAATTTGCAATTGCTCAAGCCTTTACAGAATTTTATTTCTTCATTTTAATTTGCATTTCTATAGTAACAAAAGGTATTTATCTCAGCACATGTACCTCAGGAAATTATTTAAAAATCCCATTCGTCTGCATACTCAAAATAGCCAGCATCCTCAGCATATGCTACTGGATAACCATGAAACTCAAGCAGTAACTGAAGTCCACATATTGTTCCAGGAGAAATATTAATTCTCTCATGCTACTCTGTTCTTAGGTCATCTAATCCCTTCCTCTGAGTGCCTAAAAGCCCCTGATTTTTTTCTTTTTCTCTCCAGAGTCTGCAATGATTTCTTTTTTAAAACAGGTAGGATTGGAACACACGGAATTTAGAAAATTCCAGTCATAATGGGCGTGATGAGTTTGTCATCCCTCTAAACAGACAAATTGTCCGTGCAGGTATTAGACAACCTAGTGATGACACAGGCTGGGTATCAACCGCTCTCCTGATTTCACAGTTACAAGGCCTAGTGCCTTTCTCCATGCTTTGCTTTGCAACACCTGAGGCACGCAGAATAATGATGTGACCATAAAGCATGCTGAGATGGTTGCCGAAATATTATTTTTCCTTTTGTTTACTCTTTTCAACAAACACATTCTTGATATCTAACATTCAATGCAAGTATTTATTCAGCTTCATTTAATTTCTTATTATGTCCTGCTCTTTGGTCAATAATGCATTTGGAGAGCACTATTTTCAATGCTCCACACAATAAGATTCTTACTGCTGATGTCTTGACAGAAATTGGGATATTGATGCCAAATTGTGGGTATTGATTTGAATTTGTTTCTTGCCTTTACCGAGTCAAAGAGGCAGTATACAGGTTGTTGCTACAAGTGCTGTCTTGTGCTGTACTGTTCTGGGCCAGGATGACTTTTTGTTGCTGAACCATAGATCCAATGATCTAGAGCTTCCCATGGATTTTTTATTGATAATCATGATTTGTTCTCAAGGAACAATTCAGATTTTTCCACTGATTTCATGGAGAGCCAGTAGCTTATAAAAAGCTCAGAAGACGACAAGGAACATGAGGATTTCAATAAAGGGATCTGTGAGAGTATGAAGTTTTATCCGCTTTCCACTTCCAGATATGAGAAGGTCTATGCACCCATAGCAAATCACGGCAGTGCGGGCTGATGGAGTCTATGTGTACCACCTTCAACCAGGAGCAACCAAAGTCAATCCAATGCAACACACGGCTCTAGATGTGCAAGTAAAGGCTGATACAAATAAGAAGTGTCACAGGTGTCTAGAACAACCCAGGAGAACCCATCTGACCTACTTACATGAGATCTGGGCTTTTTTTCAGAAGCTGGCAGAGGAAACAACATAGACAAGTCATGATAACCATAAAGAAGAAAAAAAAAAAAGGGTTTAAGGAGGTAACTTAAAGCTAGAAAGCCTATTTCATACAAAAAAAAATTTACCTGAACAAGTTCTCAAGGCAACCCTAGAGCAGAAAGTTGCACCTCTCTTGGTAACGAAAGAGAAGAAATTTACACAAAGCTGAAGAAAGCTGACAGAGAAATAGAAGGGGATTTTCTATCAAGTAACAAAACAAAAAAACATAGTGCAGGAAGACAAGCAGAGGACTATGGAGACACAAGCATCAGGAGATAAGAATCTAGCAAGAGAAAAGAAACTTAGACATTGATAGTGTTAACCAATTAAAATCAACTTGAAGGGGAAAGAGAAATTATTTAAAAGCTATACATTCTATTAAAAATGACATTACTGAGACCAGAAATGGTCCCTTTCAACCAGAGGCTAAGGCAGTTGGAGGCCGGTGATGGAAGCAGTATGCTCTAAATGTCAAATACTAAATATCAAAATATCCGTGAGCAGGATGGAAGCAGGCTTTGCTTAGGAAAAAAATGGAACAGATAGAAAACTTTGAAAGTCACAAGACTGTAGAATCAGTAAGAAATGACTACCAAAAAAATGGGTAGATATCATCTACTGTACACCTATTTAGTGAATTATGCAATAACTACTATTCACAAAGACATATGGACAATAATCTGTTATGATCCCAAATTCCAGGAAAAAGAACCTATAAAACCGTCACCCCACCTGCTTAGTTAGTCATTGGAAAGAAATGTTATTACATAACTTCCTGAACAAGCAACCACCTCTGGAGGAAATACTACTGGGAGAAAAAAAATTAAAAGGTTTCACAAGCAGGCAACGTGCAACAGAACATATTTTCAGTCTAGAATGTCACCTTACATTGGTTCATTTTTTCCCTTTGTAGTATCCTGTTTGGTTTTGGGGGTTTTTTTGGTTTTTGGTTGGGGTTTTTTTTTGCTGGTGCACCATTATGAGCTCTTTGAGACAAGGAGAACTAAGTATAAACACCTACAACATGGAGAGGTACTCTGGTTTACAGTCAGTGGTGAGAGATGTAGGCAAAAAAATTATCTTATTCTAAAGTAACATCTTAAACAGGGTAGTACAATGAGAATCATGTCTCAGCATAGTTTCTTTCCTTTGACAGGTGATCAAGTCAGACATAACACATTTAGATCTTAAATGCCTAAATTGGAAATGTAAAACCCACTCAAGTCCCTGGTTTATATTTTTTTAGCAGTAACAACATGGTTTTGATGTTTTCTTAGGGATTCTAGGCGTCCTGCAATACATCTAAATGAACAGTATTCAACAGGCAAACAAAATGAATGGTGAGGTCAAAGCAATGAGCTAGGAAAGCATTGTTTCCCACAGACTTTGGAAAGGCTGGATGGAAGGAAAAGGCAGTAGTTGAGGCATGAAAACAAAAGCATGGATTCATCTTTTCTGTGTCTTTTTACCTCTGGGTGAGACCCTTGCAGTAATCATTATTGAAATTTGTCTTTTATTCTGTCAATTTGAACTTATCAAACAGTACAATGGCATAATTCTCTATAGTTGTCACTTGGGCTCTGAGGAAAACAACAGTCATTGTTTTGCATCAGATTGGCTCTTCCCTGGCACAGAAGTCCTTTTGAACCACGCTGAGATAGTATGTCCTGTCTGATACTCCATTGCAGTATCGGGTAGGATTAGACTCTGACATTTGTAGTGATTAGTCTCAAACAGATGAGAAGCTGGCACAGGTGGCTTCCTGCACCACTGGCAGGCAACGTAAGGTTCCTGGTTTTGAATTGGTTTGTAGATAGGGGGGGTTTTTTGTGGTGTTTTTTTTTTTCAAACAGTGCCTTTTGGGAATGTTTTCACTATTTTTGAACAGCACATTGTTAAGTTTTTTCAGTATCCACCTGTTCACCTGCGTTTGCATAATTTTTTGTATGTTGATATATTAATAGTAAAATCTGTAGTATTCTGCACAAAGCCTATTTTCTCGTGGTTGAAACAAAGATTTCAGACTATTATGAAAGTGCCAGAATAATACTAGAAATAAGACTCACTGCATTATCTTTGATCCAGTGGTGATTTATATGTGAATTCCAACATCACTTGGATGTATGCTTCAAGCAAGTATGCTTGAGCATACTGTCTTTCAAAAAGGGAGATACTAAATTCAGCATTCTGAACATTTCTAGGGACTGATATTGCAGAAGAGACAATATCACGGGGGCGGGGGGGTTGCTAACATTTTTCGTTCTCTCTGATAAACTCTGTTGTGACGGTTAATGAATTGCCTCTAATGCAAATGTCTATAAGAGATTGCTGAATGCACGTGACCAACCATTATGTCCTACGCTGTATCATATCACCCTAAGTATTTCTTCCTTTCAAAAGCACTATAGGTTGTTACAAAATACAGTCCCTCTTTAAAAGGTCAATGCAGTGGAAAGTCACTGGAGTCAGACTGGAATAACTGCACAAGCCAACCTGGCTGAACTTGTTTTGTCTGAATGCTAATCAAATCCATATCTTCACATAAACTTTTGTGCTTGCTTAGCTTTGTTTTAAAAACAACACCTTCTAGCAGTTGGGATCAAATCCAATTTTGCACAATTTAAGGATGAACTATATAAATATTACTTAGCATGAAGATGAAAAGTAGAATTACACTTCTAACAGGGAACATATTTATCCCAAAATATTGCTCAATACTGTAACCGCAATGGTAATCATTTTAATTAAAAATACCTTCTAATCTCTATGTGTTTTGTAATAAGGAAAGAAAATCTCTGCCACAAATACACATGGATTCACAGAATAACAACCATCTTTAGGAAGAAGACAATAATGCTGTTATTGCTTGTTCACCAGCTTTAAGATGTAAAAGCACCAAATGTTTGGCTTGGAAAAAAAGGAGTAAAATTTTATTTGTAATGACTTTTTGATAATTATAGTGTCTAAGATTATTAAAAATACATGTTGAGATTAAGAACCTTCATTTCAACTAGCCATCTTGGACTGTGGACCAGGGCCTATCAACAAATCAGTCTCAGTGTATTGGGTTAGGTATCTCAAGAGGGACACTTGAAATTGTTCCTCACATTAAAAAAAAAAAAAGTATTAAAACAATCTAAAGCTGAACATGTTTTCATTGCATTTGGAAACATTCAAACATTAGGGATGCAGCTTAAGATGCACCTTGACTCTAACCTGGGCTGTAACCAAGTCTGCTTTGTTAACACAATAGAACCCAGATTATTTCTCCTATTGACACTGTGCAATGAGACATTCAGAACTGAAAGAATGAAAATCACCTATAAAATTCCCCAATAAACTCCATATAAATTAGAAGTTAGTTGTTAAAACACTGTACAGAGTGCATCAGAGGAAAGGCCAAGCATCGGGTAGTTGAAATAGGAAAGAAAAGTAACCTTTAAGTGTCTTGTCTTTCATGTTAATAATATCGAATTTAGTGAGTCCTTCCCAATGTTTTACTTGCAGAGTAAATATTTTCGCATTCAGTTATTGAACTCATGGTGTGATGTCAGCTAACAGCACCTTCAATTCCTTTAACTAATGAATAAAGATCACCAGAAAAGTGATGAACTACTACAAAGTTTTAAAGGAGGGTGAGACAAAAGAGTTTTTACATGTAGTTCAGAGGTTATCATCTGGGGTTTTTCTGAAGATAAGCAAAGTGGGTTTGATTCTGGTAGATGTAAGCATATAAAGTAATTATATGTCTAAGGAAGGTTCCACATGATTTTAGTAAGACAGTGTGGTAAAGTTCAGCTGACCTGGCTGAAGAATAGTTGGGGTCTGGTATCACACAGAAAGGGAAAATGTTCCAGAAAATTTGCTTCTTTTTTCATTTTTGTTATGTTAATAATGATTAATAAAAATTCCAAGAGAAATTTTAAATGTTATTGAATTTGTCACTAACCTGGCATTTACAGTTTGAGCAGCACTCAGGTGTGCGTTTTCCTTCCTGGTAAGAATTTAAATACAATGATTAGTTCACTTGCCAACTCTAACCACGATAAGAGTTTCACAGAGATTCCTCTGCCCTAACTCAGGAGTCTAATACTTAGTAGCTTATACTCTAGTAGCTGTCTTACAGTTTCCTTGTGGCAGAAAGAAAAATTTGGAAAGAAACTGGAAAATAGTCACCTGCTGAGAGTTATTCATCTGCCTTAAGAAACCCATTTTAGACTGGAATTTACCCAGGGAGTTATCTAATTCCACCATTGTCTATAAAGGGAACCTTGGATGTGACTACAAGACTTACAGATTTGTGGGCATATACGATACATAGCCACCTGTAGATAGATGACTTTAGTTAGTGTCAAAAATATCAAGAAACTACAGTTTGTTCTGTTAAGCTGTTGCATCTGTTCCTGTCTAGGTCAAATTATCATGTAGCGTAAAGGTTCTTACTGGTAAAGCTGGTGATGTTTTAAAAAACTGAAGAATAAAATCTGTACAATAATTCTACAGTTTTCCTAAGTCACGTGGACCCTTCACCTCTCTGTCTCTGTACCCTGGTTCCCGTACCTGTATCCTGTACCTAGTGACAGATGCATAAATATACATACAGTGCTGTTTCCCATCATCAGAGGGTAACTGGCTGATTAATCCATGCTAGGTTAATGGTTGGACTTGATGTTCTTAAAGGTGTCTTCCAACCAAAACGATTCTATGATTCTACAAACCAAATTTTGTTATTACTATTTCATATTTAACAACTTCTGTTAGACTTCTCTAATAGATTTCGTATTCAAACTTTTGCATATCCATCCTCATTAATATACTACTTTGTATTGTGGGGAAAAAAGTTATATTTCATTTTATTTATTTGATGCTTAAAAAAGAAAATTCCTATTAACGGATGTTCTGTGTTCAGTTGCTCACAGCATTATTACTTCAAATGGCTTTCCTATTTTCTCTCTGTCAAGTTGGAGACCTCTAATCTATCTTTAGCATTTTGAATACTTTCAGCTTCTGATGTCTTTGAAAAGAAGGTTCAGCATTAGTTTTTTTCGCTTTAGCATGTTGTTCTAAAAAGATATAAAATTTTATGATAGATTTACATTTGACTTGCCAAAATTATTTTTTTTCCATTTATGCATCTGGGCAAGGTTTCCAATGTTTTGACAGATTTTTTTTTTTTTTTTTTATTACTTCCTGCAGCTCCCTTTAATTTTACATTTAATTAGAGTAAAGCTTTAGTAAATGTTTGGTTTATTTTTCTGAGTACTCTTAAAGACATTTGATGAGTATGATACATTTGGTTTCCAATCTTCAAATGATAGTAAAACTACTGCTAACTTTTCAGGTTTTTGAATGTTCCTTTTAATCTCTTTTTCAGAAGTTAAGTCAGTTTTTGTACCGTTATACCTTGAAATTAAACATCACAGTGGTGGACTATTTCTGTCTTTCTCACTTCTACAGAAAAGTTGAATTTGAAGATATTCCGATCCCTACTCTAAGAAGAGACATTTTTCAAAAATTACTGCAAGTTCTTTTTTCTTTTACCAACCTACTTCCAGAAATGTACCTATCTTAGACAATATTGTCTTCTGATCTGCTGTTAGTAGTCCCCTAAATCTCTTATCTGCTTACTGTCCTGTTTCCATCAGCCTCTAAGGAAACAAAAGTAAAACAGTTTAGAAATAATTTTAAAAGGTAAAATAAAGATAATTCTAAAAGAAACAAGACCTCAACACTTAAAATCAGAACTCTAGAACCAAATGTGAGTTTTGGTACACAGTACTTCTAAAACTTGGGCAGCTAGTTTCAGGTCTGTGCTACTTTCCCAATAGTCAACTTTCAGTCACCTATCTGCAAAGCTCATTCTGATGCCTCCAGTATCTGTCAAAGGATATAAAAGCAGTAAGAAGTAAGTGAAGACATCTTTGAGCCATACCCCTTTTTACCTGATAAGGTTTGCTAATATCGAGTGTTGCTGATTTAACTTGTCCTGTTCTCCAGGGCTGGGGTGCTCTCCTCTTTATTTGTTTGCAAACAGCTATCCATTTTCCTCATTGCAAATGAAAGAAATGATTGGTGGGATTAGTAAATTGTAAATTTGCATGATATTTTTGTTAGGGATGGATGAAAGACAGATATTATATTTTGTCATATGCTGGGCCCTTGCCTTTAAATTCATGGCTGTTCTAGCATTATATCTTAAGCATCATTGCCTCTGTTGACATTGCAGAGTAGTTATCCCCCAATAACACCCAATTTTTAGGTGTCTGGTTCCTGCAGAGCTGCTGATCTCCTGGTCCTTGCAAACTAAGCACTGCTTTGTGTGGAATCTTGTCAAAGACTGCAAAGGGAAACCATTGCCTCACTTAACCTGCTGGAGTTCTGTAAAGGACTCCTAAAACTGGGATTCCCCATGTCTGTCTGCATTTGAACATATACAGAGGTTTTCTAAGATCTGGCAAATCTTTTTTAGGATTGGTCAAACACAGGACATTTTAATGGTTAAGTATTTAGTGGGGGAAAAAAATCCTACAGAAATTAAATATATAGAGGTTGTTTTTTTTTCTGGCCAGAATATGTTAAATATGTACAGTGACTACCTGAATCAATATCAATTCTTGTTCTTCTTACTTTCTTGTTAATTATTGTTTCACAAATTTTCCACTTTTTTTTTTAATGATGCGTTGTCATCTGATCTCAGTATACTTGCAAGCAACACATCCAATATTTAAAAGGATCTATTTAAACTATGATTAATCATTAATGCATGATATCACATAACTTGGTTTAATGTTATATGTCCTAATTTAACCTCTTCTGGTTATATCCTAGGTTAATCTCTTCTCAATTTAACTTGCCCAGTCAAGAATTTACCTAGTTCTATATATCAGAGCTCATGCTCTGCGTATGTTTTCCATTCTAGAAGTGGCATGGCATAAAATCTGCTACTTATTCCCAGTGATTGTATCATTTTTGGAAATATTTACCAAAACTGTTTGTTGGGGTTATTTTCCTGCCAAAGTCACTTGTTATTTTGGACTTCCTTGAGTAAAGCAGGCATTCGTTTTAAAAGCACAGATAAGGTCATTGGTTAATACGAATTTCTTCATGGAGGTTATGTCCATTTACAGAAAAGGAAGTTTTGCCAGATGGCTGCAGTAATGAAAATATGTCTAGGGGGAAAAAAGGGAAATTAGCAAAACTGAATTCCAAGAAGTGAAAATCTGCAACAGAACATAATGAAGGATAAATATATAAGATACTTTTATCAAATTACCTGGCTTTTGATGGATTGATGGCACAATGTTAAAACATGGTACACTTTTTTAATAAAATAATGATACTCTTAAAATACAACTTTTCAGGATGAAATAACCTGTACAGAGTCTACGGATTCAGGATGATATTTTTTAAAATGCCATTTTGAAGCTTTCAGTTAAGTTTCTTGAAAAGTTTCTAGGAAACACAAACAGCCAGGTGAGACCTCAGGATAGAAAGACAGAGCAACATTATTAATAGAGAAGAGAAGGACAAAGTGGAATTCAAAGAGAAGAACAAGTGGAATCTTGTAAGGGTCAAATCCTAATGATAGGAAAAATATGTTGGAATTTGACTGAGTTTGGTTCAAAGCAAGAAGCAAATAAAATTCCTGACCATTTTTTGTTAATTAAATGCTCAGTGTTAAGAAGAAGTAGTACATACAGTTTATATCAACTTTTCAGAATTTAACCAATAAATTCCTAAGAGGTCATGCACATATATACTACAATGTGTTCAGTTAAAGGAATGGTTTGCAGTGAGGCATTTTATGCATAGTTAGAAGTTAGTTAAAATAGCAGAAGGAAGAAAGTAAGCAAATAACAGAATAAGAATTATATATATTAGGTAGTTCAATTATTATATGACTGGGGACTGTACCACAATGCACATGTATACAGGGACAGCTGGTATAGTGTGCAGTTAGATCTTTGGTATTTTACTGCTTAAGTATTAACCATGCAGTACCAAAGGTCTCTTTACATTTTTCTGCTCTTTCTCAGGTTGACAATCTAGTTACTCTGTAAGTAACCTTTCTTATCTCTAGGACAGTTCAAGAAGTCAAATATCTTGTTTTCACTCATATAACCTAAAGTTCCAGAAATATATTCCTTTTAGAACAAGAAGAAAAATACAAATTTAGAGAAAACCTTATCTTGAGATAATTCAAACACTAATATTTTCCCCATAAAAATCAGAAATAAGGTCATGCACAAATCAGAGACCTGTAGCAACATAGGGGGTGGATGTAGAATGCCAGGACCTGGAGACCATTAGGAGAAAATGGGAATATAGTATTCTTCAGGATGAGGAAACATGAGCAAAACTGACTATAATTTAGGACATTGCTTGTTTTGCTAATTTGGGGAAGTAGGTACCAAGGAAAAATTGAGACTTTTATTGTTTGGTACGTCTAAAGTATAGTCTGATATGTCAGAAATGCAACAACTTTTCTATTCAGTGTTTCAACATTATCAACTTGACCCTGAAAACTGATTAAGCCATATGCAATTACTAAGGTTTATCCACTTCCATAAACTTCCTTTCTGTGTGACTTTTAATGGACTATATATCACATTGAAATACATTTAATCAGCTATGTAACAGTAGCTTTCTATCGCCATATGTTAGAATAGCCACTTTTTGGGGTTTGAACAAATGTTTGCATCACTCATAAATCGACAGTGTTCCTGTATCACCACTACAGAGAAATACTTAATCTGTCTTCTGGTGGATTAAATTTCTGCAAAAGAACTGCTTCTTGATGATAATTACAATACAGTTCTCAAAAGAACTTCAATGTAGTGTGATCACAGCTCATAAACAGTACCCAGAAGTTAACATTGTGTTATAAGCTAACTTTTGTGGGTGTTCTGAATTCAGCGCCTGTATTAGTAGCCTCATGCATGAACAAATTGAACTAGGATATCATTTATCAGCATACATGTTATCAAATATTTGGTAATTTATTTATAAACAATCTAATACTAGTATTTCCTAGAAATAAGATGTAAAGATGATACTATAACAGAAATTCCTCTTAATTTGCCAAATAACTTTGACTAATCTTATGTGACTCTTGTCTGGTATAATATTTCTCAATTACCACCAAGATATTTTCTCCACAGAATGTCACACACTTTGACATACATACCCCTGCGCTTATGAAAAATAATTAGTGGGTAGTGAAAACAGCTGGCTTATTAAAGAAAAGTAAACTTCTATAAAAGGAGTTTGGAGGCTGCAGCAGGACTTAAAAGCCAACCACAAAGTCTCAGGTTGGTTGTATCGTATAATTTTGTGAGTTACAGGTAAAAGTATGTTTTAATAAGTGCAATGGAGGTGTTTCTAATGTGCTTCTCTTGAACAGCTCTTCAATAATGATTTAACACATACTATAATAAAGGAGCATGTACATGGATTTAATACATTTTATTTTATTACACTCTACTTTATCTCAACCAATTTTCATCCTACTTTATCTCAAGTGACGAAATATTTTCTGCCTGTAACCATGATAAAATCATTTCAATGTTTCAAAGTGATAGTTAAGGAGTTCTAAGAATATATATATATGCTTTATTTGTCTGTTTCTAGTCAATAAATAAATGATTGCTCTCTGGTTAGATAACATTGCATTGCAACAGTATAACTAGTTTGCATTGTCAGCTCTATACAGAAAGGCTGCCCCACTGAAGGCTGACAACTTTATCTCAAACTGTTCTCCAAACCTTACCCTCTCCTATTATCCAGATAGGAAATTCCCCCTCTGAAATGTCACCTCCTTCAGCATTCACTTTTTTTTTTTTTTTTTTTTTTTTTTTTTTACTTTTTACTTTCCCCAGCTTTACATTTCCTTTTGGAATATCTTCATTTCCCACCTAAATTTTGGGAGGAGCTCTAGATGACTTTCAGACTCACTCACATTCTTCTTACGGCTCTTCCTACCTGCAGATGACAATTGCCGCTTGATTCTCCATGTGGCCTTCCCACAGAGGCACTTTTCATACCTGACATTGTTTTCTTTGGGCAAACTAACAACGTGGTGTTCCTTACCAGTGTTCTTTGACACTAGATTTCAGTTTAAAATCAGCATGGTCATAATTGAGGATCTCATCTCATTTTCCTTCTCCTCTTTTCCTTTTGAGTCAGTATGGACCACTGCTTTCTGTTCTTCTTTGGAGGCCCTAGTCCCTCTCACATTATCCAGCTACACACATAAGCAGATAAAATGGCATAGCACCAGTGGTCTTTCTCTTGGTAGTTTCATATCAGCTAGCAGAGGTGAGACTAGCAGAGTGCAGAGATGTCCAGCTGCGTCACACGAGCTACCCTGAGGTGGCGGATTGACCATGGCTGGACACCAGGTGCCCACCAAAGCTATTCTATCACTCCCCTCTTCAGCTGGACAGAGGAGAGAAAACGTAACAAAAGGCTCTTGGGCTGAGATAAAAACAAGGAGATAAAAACAAGGAGATAAAAACAAGGAGAGATCATTCACCAATTACCATCACAGGCAAAACAGACTCAACTTGAGGAAAATTAACTTATTACCAATCAAAGCAGAGAAGTGTAATGAGAAATAAAACCAAATCTTAAAACACCTTCCCCCTCACTTCTTCTTCTTCCAGGGCTCAACTTCACTCCTGATTTTCTCTGCCTCCTCCTCTACCCCAGCAGTGCAGGGCGATAGAGAATGGGGGTTGTGGTCAGTTCATCACACATTGTCTCTGCCAATCCTTCCTCCTTTGGGGGGTCTGTTAACAATTCTCCCCTGCTCCAGCATGGGGTCCCTCCCATGGGAGACAGTCCTCCATGAACTTCTCCAGTGTCAGTCCTTCCCACAGGCTGCAGTTCTTCACGAACTGTGGGGTCCCCCACAGGATCACAAGTCCTACCAGCAAACCTGCTCCAGCATGGAATTCCCTGTTTCCATGGGTCCACAGGTTCTGCCAGGAGCCTGTTCCAGTGTGGGCTTCCCATGGGGGCAACAGCCTCCTTCAGGTACATCCACCTGCTCCAGCGTGGGGTCCTCCACAGGCTGCAGGTGAATATCTCCTCCGCTGGAGGAATTCCATAGGCNACAAGGAGAGATCATTCACCAATTACCATCACAGGCAAAACAGACTCAACTTGAGGAAAATTAACTTATTACCAATCAAAGCAGAGAAGTGTAATGAGAAATAAAACCAAATCTTAAAACACCTTCCCCCTCACTTCTTCTTCTTCCAGGGCTCAACTTCACTCCTGATTTTCTCTGCCTCCTCCTCTACCCCAGCAGTGCAGGGCGATAGAGAATGGGGGTTGTGGTCAGTTCATCACACATTGTCTCTGCCAATCCTTCCTCCTTTGGGGGGTCTGTTAACAATTCTCCCCTGCTCCAGCATGGGGTCCCTCCCATGGGAGACAGTCCTCCATGAACTTCTCCAGTGTCAGTCCTTCCCACAGGCTGCAGTTCTTCACGAACTGTGGGGTCCCCCACAGGATCACAAGTCCTACCAGCAAACCTGCTCCAGCATGGAATTCCCTGTTTCCATGGGTCCACAGGTTCTGCCAGGAGCCTGTTCCAGTGTGGGCTTCCCATGGGGGCAACAGCCTCCTTCAGGTACATCCACCTGCTCCAGCGTGGGGTCCTCCACAGGCTGCAGGTGAATATCTCCTCCGCTGGAGGAATTCCATAGGCTGCAGGGGGACAGCCAGCCCCACCATGGTCTTCACCACAGGCTGCAGGGGAATCTCTGCTCCGGTGCCCGGAGCACCTCCTTCCCCGCCTTCTTCACTGACCTTGGTATCTACAGAGCTGTTGCTCTCACATTTTCTCACTCATCTCTCCTGCTGCAATTACTGTTGTGCCATGTGGTTTTTTTCCCATTTTTAAAAATGTTATCCAGGACATGCTACCACCATTGCTGATAGGCTTAGACTTGGCCTGTGGGGGGGTCCATCTTAGAGCTGGCTGGCATTGGCTCTGTCGCACATAGAGGAAGCTTCTAGCAGCTTCCCACAGAAGCCACCCCCGTAGCTCCCCCCACCATATGACCAAAATCTTGCCATGCAAACCCAATACACCGGAGTACCAATAGCAGTTAACCACAATAAACCAGAAAACTTAAAGTTTAATTTATCTTTCTTCTTGGTCTTCATTACATCCTACGCTATAAGCTTGTTTAAAGCTAAGTCAGATAGTTCTACATTATCCTTCAGTCACTCGTCGCTAAGTGACAAAAGACTGTAAGTGCAGGCAATGTTTACTTGTTTTAGTTTTACACTGTTCATAACTGATTTTATTGCATCGTTCCCTTAAACTCTGTAAAGTACTTATATACTTCTGCTTCTTTTTTTTGCTGGCTAATAACTAATTTTCTTCTAGGTGTTAGTCAGATACAGCCAGGAAGCTCAGAAGGGATAAGACTGTACCCAAACAAATAACACGAAAATTCAGGAATTATATTCTTCTGCCTTGTTTCTTGTGAAATGTAGGGAAGAGCACAATATTTATGGATTGACCTGCAGCAATTCAAATACATATTATTTGCATATGAAATCTGTCTTTGTTTATAACAAAAGTGAAACAGCGTTCTGTTCATTTTCTTCAATTTAAAAAAAAATTATGTTATATGATTTCCCTCCTGGTCACATCTTTGGCTTTCATCCAGACATTTTAAGCGGCTTACTAGTAGTCATAGTCTAGTACTAAATGTAACAAACTGGAAGCTCTCAAGTGCATTTTAATGATGTGTTATAGACATTAAATGCCCAATCATTACATTAAGGGTTATTTTTTTATTTTTGCTTTATTGTTGGGTCCAAAAGTAAGCTGGGGAGAAGAGATGTGGAAGCAATAAGATTTTCCAGAAGTTATATTCAGTAGCTGAAACCTACGTGAGTTTCATAGCGGCTTGGCTTTTTTTTTCTTTTCCACATGAATATTTACAGCCCACCAAGAAAGAAAACAGGAGTACCAACAGCATACCATAAGTACATCTATCTTGATATTTTTTGGTCCAGATAGAATGTAGACCCTCAAAGTATCTTAAAAGAGTCTGTTCTAACAAGACTTCTAGGTCAGTATTTTTGGTCCCAATGTAGCTACATCAATATCCTAAATTTTGACTGTCTGTGAGAACTGTTGAACTGCTCAAACACTTGAATTTAGTCATCACTGTATTAACATTAGTTCACTCTGGCAGCACTTTGCAGTGTGTTTACCTTCTTTTATAATGGACAAGAGAAATCTACTTGTCCGAATAAAGGCTTGTATAATATTGAGGATGCAGCAAAGCCATTGGATGCATAAAAAACATGACAGATATACTAAGAATAATTTACTTTCTTAGTAATAGTTTTTACGGTTTATGTTATATTTACGAAGCACCTCACCTTAATCCTGTAAATAATTCTGACAAGATACCTTTCACATTGTGCATTTTAGATTACTTTTGATATCCAGCTTATGAAAACAAATGTTTAGCTTTTTCTTTTCCCTTTGCAGTGTCAAGAAATTGTGCTTGTGTGGGACACACCAGCCGAGTTCTCTCTAGTGCATCTGACTCCACTTAAAAATTAATCAAGCCATGCATGTGGTTGTCAGTAATGCTGGGCAGGACAGATCAAACTAACAGATGTTTGTTTTGGACAACAGAAGGACAACTAAAATTCTACAGGGTTCATGCAGGAATGTGACAATTTTGGCCAACACAAAATTTATGCTTTATATTTATTCCTGAGTTGTCATCTGATCCCTAAAATAATATATTTATTTTTCCCCCGGAGTTACATTTTCTTTGGGAGGTCTAATTCCATCAGAAGAGGGCTGCCATTCAGTACAAGTCAAGTAGGTTGTTGCCTATGGCAGGGGAAGCAAAATCATTGCCTTTGGATGAAAATGTAGTCTTGTACCAATAGCTTTATTTCCAAGCCCTGCCTGTACTGATGCCCACAAACCCAGGCTTCCTGTCCGTGGGCTTTCATCCCCCCTCTGCTGCTGTTGGGGCAGAGGCAGTGATGGCCTCTCAGAGCTCCGTGGCCACTTGTGAAGATGGACAACAAGAGTGGTAGCACGCCTCCTTCTGCACTGTTGCCTGCTGGCTCACAACAAGCTTGCTAGTTATTGTCTTGCAAATAAAATCTGTAATTGGTATTTGAAAAGTAAGAAAGATCCCCACGTCCACCCTAAAGCTGGAGATTTCTTTCCTGACAAAGGATGGCGCACAAACAGCTGGCTCTGGTACAACTGAGTGGGTAAAAACAGCAGGTACAGAAACAAGCAGCTGTCAGCAGGATTGCTCTAAAGCTGACATGCCTCCATCAAAGCACAGGTCTATTCTGCTAGGGGCTGATATGTTTGAACGCGTTTGTACCTTTTTGAGGCAGTCCTCTTGTTCCCTCCCCTTTGCTGTGGATTACAAATGTGAGAAATGGTGAATGAATTCTCTGTTTGACTACTATCAAATCAAAAGAGAGAGAGGAGGAAGCTGGGAAGAAAAGGAAGAGAGAGGCTGGGATAGGGAAAGGGATCATAGTTGTTGTTCTTGAAAGTGGCAAATCAGAAACCAGTGCAAATTCCTGCAGCCTTAAAAGACACAGAGTTCTAGTCTCCCTCAGTGTGAAAACCAGTATTTGAACCTACTACTCACTTTTCTGAAATGATTAAATATGCCACAATGGAGACAGTGGAATTCCACAAGTGGAGTTCACATCTCACTTTTCTCACTTTCTCTCCTGCTATGCAGCAGTACATAAAGCTCGGGGTGAGGGAGTTTAAGGGGGGGTGGGAATGTAATTGAGCAAACCACCTTCATAGTGGTAAAGATCAAAATTATGAGCTCTGCTTTCAGCACCATTCATGCATCTGACTCACAAGTCCAGTGTTTTACAATACCTTGTACCATAAATGACAATGTAACTACAATATATTGTATTGTTTTAAAATATTTCACCCTGGGAACCAGTATTTAGACTTTCCACTGTTCAGAAAAATAGATTCAATCTTATTTTTAATCACACTTTGAATGCACTAACATGGTCAACAACATGGAGAAAATTATGTTCTTTAAAATAAAATTTTATAGAAAGTGACAGAAATTTTGAAATTTTCAAAATTAAAGCTTCTTGCTACTGTGTATTGTCAAGACCACATTCATATTTTAAGTAGTCATTTCTGCAATAACTGTGGTCACTACAACGCCAAGGAAAATTTGGATGAGTGTCTTATAAGCAGAATCATTATATTCAAGCAGAAAATACTGGTCTCGTGCTTATTATTAATAATTTATTGAAGTGGTGTCAGAAAACTGCTTAACAACCTACTAGAAATAGTAGGATATGGGATCAGTCCTATAAGGTTTACAGTTCAAAAGAGATACAGGAAAAACAACGTTCCCTGGGTAATCCCATAGTAGATAACCATGACAGTATATTTCCCCTGCCTTCACTTCCTGTTGTTATTTTGGTTTGTTTATTAGTGATTTTAGATTAGAAGAATGTCTGCCAGAAGCTCTGGTGTAACTCTTCAGGATTTTACTTTAGATAGAATAGTTTTCTTAGCATTCCAATCCTTTTGGCTATTCTTGATTCTGGTAAATATTACAGATATTTGTAAACTGAATTAACAGCATAAAAAGAATGTGTTTTACATGAAAGAAGAAGTTGGAGTAATAAGAAAGAGGCTAAGCAGGAGAAGAAATAATTACCCAGGCAGATAGCAGCAGATGGTGATTTCTACTGGGAAATGCATGCAAGCATTCAGAAAACGAGTACTGTATTATGGTGCTTTTAAAATCTGATGGCAGCACTAACATCTTTTAGAAAATGGATGTTGAGCTGTATCTCAATGCTTTAACAGAGACAGAACAGCTAAACTGAAAACCACGAGC
Source organism: Chionis minor (assembly GCA_013398295.1). NCBI lineage: Eukaryota > Metazoa > Chordata > Aves > Charadriiformes > Chionidae > Chionis > Chionis minor. The sequence goes on along the minus strand of VZSF01009270.1, from coordinate 93,655 downwards.
AGTATATAGATAACATTGAATTAGTACTCATCCTGTCCATCACATAGGCTGAACCCAAAGACTTATTGGAGAAGGTAAAGAACCGATGCAAAATGGTTAAGGGCTAAAAGAGAAAATTTGAATGGCTTTGTACTACTCAAACTTGGGTGATGGAAACTCAGCATAAACAATTTAGGGACCAGAGCAGAAAATGTACTAGGGAGTTTCCAGCTCCTGGTTGCTTTTTACTTGGAAGTAAACCTCACTTGGCCAAGTCACAGCAGCTCAGGGGCTGATCTGCCTTGATGCAAACCGATCCAGAGGTGAGCTCCACATCTGCAAGTGGCATGAGCAGTACTAGCAACCGGAGCAACCTGACTGCTCTTTCTTCTCTCCACCAAGACTTTCCAGTCCCTCGATTCTAGCAACAGAGGGCAAGAGTGGCATAAAAGCTTCCACACCAACTCCAAAAGTATGCTTTGTTGGGACTGAAGTGAATCACTTTATCAAGATAGGATACACCAGCTTTAAAAAAATAGATCTCACTAGAAAGTTTGTGAAAGTAAGCTCTTAAAGAGCAATCTTTCCAAACATGTGTGATGCGTTAACTAGCTTGTGTCCTTTTTCCTGCTGTTTACTTGAGGAAAGAAAGATAAAATTAAGGCAATTGCTGTTGTGAGAATCCTGTGCTTTCTGTGGTTCAGAAATGTTTCCTGTTAGCTTTCCAAGTCCAGAAGTGGTGGTCTTTGCTAGTGATTGCAGTGTTTGTATTCAGCATATGACATTACCATGTTCTATTTGTTCTGAATTGTGACCACTTAAATATACAAAATATTCCTCCTAAACATAAAATGAAGATATATGAAAAAAACTTAAAACCCAGATCTGACTTTCAGTTCTAGTTACAATGTACCTAAACTCATTATATGAGAGTTTATAACTTAATATTTCACTTAGTTTTATAAAATAGGAATTTACTGTTAAATTTGGGGAATTTACTTCCAATGCTGTGTTCTTATCCATCTTTTAAAGAAGATATTTATTCTTCATCAAGTGAGGAATTGCATGTTTGATTTCCACTGAAATCTATCTTCCATCCTCTGAAAACTGTAGTGTTTGCAGTTACCTGAGTTCAGCTTTGACTTTAGTGCTCTTCCAGGTACACTAGCTTCACCTTACCTTCTTTGAGGTAGGAGTCATCTCATTGATTGTCTTGAGTAAAAGGAAATGGCTCATGCATCTTTCGTACATTATAACAAATGTCCTTTTGCATTATAATTGAATGGTGATTGTTGTGTTCAATCAATGAGAAAGGTTAAGGGAGCTTCTCTGCCAGCATTTTTAATGGAGAAGTCGATTAAGATTCAGTTTAATCATTCTGGCTGCTTCAGAATTAAAGCAACAAAGACCATCAATGGCACTATAATTACCAGCCTTTCTGTAAGTTTACACTGCTATTTATGCAGCCATAAATTTTGTTATAATGCACAATGTGACCAGGTTAACTTGCTTTGTTTGTAATGCAAAATATTTCCCTTAATTGTACTATGGATAAGAAATTGTTGTAATGAAGTATATATAATTCATCCTAATAAAAAAGAGAAAAAAAGTAAAAACAATACCTCTGTAGAGTCTGACTGAGGTGAATCAGCCTGATAGCTTGTGTTAAATAGTTTAAAGTCATGGCCTTAACCTTGGGACACTAGAGACATATTCTGCTTTATTGAACATGGAGACTAGCATCACTCCCAGGTGAGTAAAAAGGGTCAAATATATTATTCTAATCCCTGTTCCAAACAGAGAAAAGGTCATTATACACTACCTACTGCATGCTGCCAAAGAGTGAGGAATTCACACTGGGGACATGGGTGCAAATCTATTTTAGACATGGCCTTTAAAATGTTACTAAAATGAATGATTAAGTGGTTTGAATAAGAAAAAAATTCTTCAAATTGATCTCATTTATTAATTAGTTTGAGCTTATAAAGGTCTTACTATAAATAGCTGGAAGACTAGAATAAAGTGCTTATTTCAAATGAGAGAGAGGCTATCAAATAAATTTGTTTTCTTGTAATATTAATACCTGTCAGTATGGTTATCCATTTCATTTGTTACTGCTGAATGGAAGATGAGAAGATATCTTGATTTATCCAGGATGTTTAGATAAGCATGTCCAGCACTTCCAGCAAATTAGACACCAGATTCTTCTTTTACTCTTCTTCCCCCCCCGCCCTCCTTTTTCCTATAGGAATTTCGTTCAAAAGACATACAGGATTTCTTCTTTTCTCTGCAGAAAGGGACAAGCTTTGACAAAACTTCACTAATTTAGAAACACTCTTTCTCCATGCAGAAGCACAATCTCCAGAGATGGGTCAGTGTAAAAGAGAAAAACAGTCCTTCAGCCTGTATAGGCAGGTATAGGGCAAGATGGTCCCCCCTCCTCTACAACCCCATGCTTTACTGAAAGCTCAACTTTGCTGAATGAACTAATCAAAATTTTTTTTCACATTAGCCAGCAAAGCTATTTGTAAATTTGCGTAAAGACCAGAAACAGGACTGTGTTTTCACCAGTTAGATTGGTGGGATCCATCCGGGGATCCACCCAAGGCTGGAGGTTTCAAAGAAATGAATCGCAGCTCACCTAAAATGAAAAAGTCCCTCCCTGTGATTTGATAAAATAATCTTGTATTTTTTCCTATCAACTTTCATGATTCTTTATTTCTATAAATAGCATATTTTGTATCTTGTAGTTGTGCATGTTAACTAAAGATGGATTCTATCGTCCCTGCAGCTTGGAGTTTGCTGTTGTCCTAGAACAATTTTTCCTTCCTTTTCAGCAGATCATACACTAGTAGAAGAGGATCATCTGACTAACAGCAGTTACTGAATGACAATTAAAACAAATTAAATTATCACATCGCACAAAAAATTTTCAGTGTACAACTCCTGAGCTTGCCATTTGCTGCGTAATTTATGCTTCTTGGAAAGCTGGGCTTGAACGTGTAATCAAAGGTATCGATATATACAAATCTGGACCTCCTACTGGCTATAAAACTAGTTGTACATGTGGTAGCAAGATACGGTTCTTTAATGTATTTCTGTATCAAGCCAGCTCTTTCAGTAGCAGGAAATTATGAAAACCACTAAAGAAGACAATTTAAAAATGTAACTCCTTAAATCTGTCTCCAAAGAGGTAAAGACAAACATGTAAATCAGCTGTTTATGAAACATTCATGTTTGAATTTAAAAGGCATATCAGTATACAGTGAGCATCACTGATATTAAAGTCAGGAGCTTAATCCTCTAAAGAAAACAAAACACATACAGTGCGTAGGCAGCCTGGCATAGTTCCTTCAAATTTTATACATGTGAGTTAGGGTGCGGAGGCTATACTTAATTTGAAATAAGATTGACTAATCTATTTGAGCGCTTACTGCCTTGTAAGCAGAGAAAAGAGTAGCGTGCCAGAATGGAAATCATATGGGCCGGGAATTCCCCTTCTGTTGACCACAGAAGGTATAGGCATAATCCATCAAGAACAGAATGCATGCCATACTTTGTTCATTAGCATTTAAAGAGGCTGTTTGGCATCAGACAACAAATACAATTCTTGCAAGAACTTGGCAGCGGACTGTTTGTCAGTTAATGACAATCCACAGCTTTTTCAAGGAAATACTAAATGTTCCCAGGGCTATTTCTGAATTCTTTTCAGCATGAAGCTTGAAGTGGGGCTAACACATTTGTATAGCGGTGACCAGCTTCCAAGAGAAAACATCAGTTCTGAACCTGAAATTGAAACAGATTTGTTGGCAACACATCAACAAATTGTGATGGAATTACAAGATATGTGATACCACATATCTTATCTTTACATTTATGCATTTCCTAAAATACACCAGTGTGTTTAGCATCTCCACAGGCTACAGTCTGGAAAATGATGAATCTTATTTAGGACTTGGATATCCATATAGACAGTGTGACAACATACAAAGGAAAGAAAAAAAAAAAAAGAAAAAAAGAAAAAAACCCAAAGTTTTTGTAGGTTTAAGTTAATTGTCAATTAAGGGTTTTTATTAACTGCTGTATTGTTAACAGCATACCAATTTCCCTTCACTCTCTGTGTCAAAATCTTCACCTGTGCTTATATTAAATAAAAATATATATTTTTGAGATGGGATCTGATTCTAGTCCTAGATAACTAAATTTAAGCTCATACAGGTGAGTATTCATGTATGAGACAAATATATGGGACTCAGTAGCCTAAACATAGGCATCTAGTACCATGTGAGATTCCATACAAGCCTGGCAGTTGTGACATAAGACCCATAAGGAATTCACACCTACTGGAATGGCCATGTGGGATAGGTACCTTAGGTCATCTTGAATGGCACTAGGCACCTGTGTAAAGGCAGTAGACTGCCAACCTTTGTGTCTGAACTCTGTTTCAATCACTGACTTCTACTCCATACCAGAGTTTAGAGAGCTACTCAGCTGCCAAAATGTAGGCATCAACTTCAAGGAGAGCTGAATAGCTCTCTAGCCTTGCTGGACTGCATTGGCTAAATTTCCACTGACTGTTAGGAGAGCTTAAACCTACCTGTCTCTCATAGAGATACTTAATCTAAAGTTAAATCTCATCATTAATAATCTATAAAGAAGAAAAAAAAGATGATAACTTAAATAACAGATTTATTCTTTTCTTCTCTAAACTATATGACTGTACATATTTTCAAATGCTTAGTAGCATGCCACTTTTATCTTTCTTTTTTTTTTATGACAACTCCCAGAAAGCCAGCATTTTGTGCATTTTGTGTCATAGTTAGGAACAAATTACTAAGCCCAGGACTATTTGCTATCTCAGAAGAAAGATTTTGAATTTTGACATTCTATCCCACAAAGTTTCAAAAAATTGCTTCCTCTCTCTCTCTCTCTTTTTTTTTTTTTTTTTTTTTGTGTCCAACCAGATTTATAGGACTTCACTTTATACATTTGGTTTGCTGGCTGAAGACCAATTTCTAGTCACAGTGAGCTAGTAACAGTGAGCTTCAGGATGCTTGAAAAACATTCTTTGCTGGGATGAGGGCTCCAGCTAACATGATTCTTCCCGGTCAGTCTGAAAGTCTAATGAGATTGGAACAACAGGGGAAAGCTAAGTACTTAGGGGACCTAGAAAAGATGCTTTGTTTAAAGAAACACAGTTCCTATGGCAAGCAAACACCCAGTACTCTTCAAGATGACTTCTAGATATTCTCAATTGAAGAAATGTATTAAGCAATAAAGTAAGCAAGACAACCGACAGAGGAGTCTTTATTAAGCTTGAATTGCAAGCCTCACTGCTGAAGTTGCATATAGATTTCAAACTGAAAGTGTACTGTTGTCAGTCTTGAAGATTTCTCTGATGGAAACTTTCCAGGAAAGCTATGAAGAAATTATATTTACATACACTTGAAGATATTTTTACATTGCAGGACCCCAGGAAAAAAGTCTGAGGGCAAATGAGGTCCGGCTGCAGCATCAGTAAAATTTTCTGTCACAAGCTTTGTTTACAGAGGAAATGAGGTAACAATTGCACACCGGGGTCCCATAACCCATGGACTTCATTGCTCAAAAGGGATGATAATATGTTACCAAATCTATTCTAGTTAATGTTTTCTCCTTCCACATTTTCTACAACATAAATATGGGTTACTTACAGTTCAGAAAGTATGTTGACAGTGCGAAATGAAAATCTGATTATTGGAGATACTAGTATAACCTTGCTAGCTGATCTGCCTCATGCAGAGAACAGCAGTGAAGTCAAGGTAACATTTTTACATGTTGGAAGTTGGAATACAACTGACTAAGAAAGAACATGATATTCACCAACCTTTAGATTGCAGACATAGCATAAATTTGTCTCCTATTTTTTTTGCTGATGGTGTTAATTGTGCTAGCCAGGTTTAGCTAACACATGCTACAATCACACTTTAATTTGTTATAGAGAGGTATCCTATAGAGAGCCTCATTGCAACAGCTGTAAGACAGGATGCTCCAACTGAGAAGGCAGAATCCCCATCAGCTCTCAAGGTAAGACAACTGTGCTACTACTGCATGATAAACCACATCAGTACAGCCACAAAGCAGAAAGGAAGTCATACTGGAGAAAATATGAAGTGTGGGTCACTTAGCTAGCACTAAGATTAAATGGACTTCCTGTGCTATCTTGGTAAACTAGTAGTTTTCCTGTTGTGTCACAGAAAGAACAGGTCTTCCCTTCTTCACACAGGCGTGGAGAACAAAGATTTTTAAAGACCGTGAGACACATTGGTACGTTGCAGTACCACAGACTCTAGATATTCATAAAATAGAAAACAAAACCGAGGCATCATATGCAATGCAGAAGTCAGAACCAAACAAAAAGATTAGAGACGCAGCACACAAATCTATCCGGGTGGAATTCAGCTAGCTGAACCTTAAATCTCTGGCCTAGTCCTAGCCTTTCTTTGTAGTAAATGGAGAGCTATGGTCATTTTTAGAGCACGTTCATCTAACCAAATACAGTGTCTCCTGACTGTAAAGAGCCTACGATCATTAGCTCACATCTAGATATCTACACTAGGACAAATCCAGTCCTTGGACTATAAGAGGATATGGAGCACAGTCCACATGCAAGAGTTGCCTTTCTGCAGCATTTTGTCACTGCAGTGTTTTTTGGAAGCCAGCTGGGTGAGTAGTGTGACACCTGATCTGGCCTCAGTTCTTAAGCAGCATTTTAAATTCTGGGCTGTGCCGTGTTGAATTTGAGGAGCAAAAGAGAAGAGCTTAGGAGATGTATAACATCCTTTGTATGTTGGCTGCCAGAGAAAGCAACACTGATAAGTTGTCTTGTGGAATTAATAAAGTTCTAGATGTCTGTATACGTCCTTTTTGGCCCCTGCCATTCACAACGAAATCATTATTTCATGTTAATAAGAGACTGATCCTGCACATATCGAAGTAAAAAAGAGTAGAATTATATTATGCAGAATGATTGGCAATCATAGGCTGAGGTAGACTGATCATCCAATTAAATCATAGAATATTAAAAAGGTCAAAGTAATATAGAGCTAGTCTAATTAATAGACAATGAAATAAAATTCTGATTCTCACGGTCTTGAATATAAGCCCAGTCCTGAAAACAAATTACCTACTTTATTTATGAAAGTAGTTTTTTTGACTTCAGGGTACTTCATAAGGGCACGTGGATCCTTGCTTATGGATTGCCTTGCAGGATCAGTGCCTAAGACTTTAGTTCTTCAATCCTGTTCAGGTAGCTTTAGTAGAATATTTAATATTTTTCATTCCTTATCTGCATCTCTACGAGTAGGCTCACATAATCCTTTTTGTCTTCAGGAACAGTAGATAAAGATTCAACCCTTTAAAACTTCATTAATATGTTGTCCTAATGATATCAAAGGTATAGTATAATTCAAACGTCAGTTCTGTGTCTGTCTTCTGTGGTTTATGTGGATTTCTATTAATATTTAATTTGGTTCATTACCTTATTTATTGTGTGTTGGTTAAAGGAATTCAAAGATGGAGGTGCTGTGTTAACATAAAAGTCTCCTCACACTGAGGCAGGAACCAAATATGATGCATGCACAATAATGTTGGGACTTTGTTTATAATAAACATTTTAAATGACTGATTTTTTCTCATAAATACTCTAAGTAGGATGATCTATGAGATTTCTAATTTATTCTTGTTTAAAATTTAACCATGCTTTTTTAAAGCATATCAATTTTGTTAATACCATGTAATTAAAACATGTCAGTGCACAGCAAGTTTTAGTCTAAATTAATGACTATGAGAATTATTTTAATTAAATAACCAATTATAGAAAAATCGCAAGCATGAGAGCTGACATTTAAATGAATTTCATTTAAATTGCTTCTTAACATTGTCCCATCTAGGACACTAATGCAAAATGAACTATTGTATCAACATAGATTATCACTATTTTTGTATGCACATAATGTATTCATATTCAATCACTGGAACAGAGCTGAATATTTTGTATTGATCTGAAATGTCTATGAACAAAATACGACAGAATAAGCTGAAGTACAAACAAAAACCCCTTGTAGTTCTGTGACACAGTACAGCTGCATTTCTGCTGTTTGCACATGTATATTTTCATATTTCTGTTCTTCATTCACTCCTAAGTTTCCTTTTCCATTTGGTGCAGAGTGAACTTCTAAAATTGCTGAACGTTCAAATGACTTTTTAAATTCTGGCTCTCTTGTAAACACACATGAAAAAATATGATGGGCTATTCAGTTTTCACATTAGATTTAAAAAAAAAAAAATCTTTTGTTAGAAATGTTTGCTGGAATACATTTTGCTCACTGTTAACTGGAAAGGAAGAATAGCTTATGTAGTTAACTAAAATACTCTTCTGCACTGCGCAAGTCATTACTGCATTTGTCTAACAATCACATTCAATTTAATCAGATGCATGGTGCCAACTGTGCCAGGAAACTCCTGAAGCTATTTTTAAAAGTGAGTAACAGTATAATACATTGCAAAATTGTTCTTCTCTACTGTAGCTTTAAAGATGTCACAGAAAAGGGGGGAAAAAAGGCTCCTGCATTTTTGTTCATTGATTAACCAGTAATGTTATGTATAAATAATGTATCTGACAGTATGGCAGCCCACTTGGGACATTGTGCCATTTACTACAAAATAGGATGCAACATGCAACTGAGCAGCAAGAACAAATTAAACATCTTTCCTTGGTAACTTTAGCATTTTTATGAGGTGATAAACATCACAGTGAGAAAAAAAGCAGATGTAGATATTTCAACAATATTAACCTTAATCTAAAGCTACCTAGAGGCACAAAATAATATTTATACATTCCTAAAAAAATGCTTAAAATATGTAAAAAATGTGGTGTCCTGATCTCTTTATATTTTCTGGGACTCCCATGGAAACCAGTTGATATAGCCACAGAGTAAACCAGGATTTTGTTCCAGAATACTGCAACTAAATTGGGTGAAATATTACGTGTAAATTTATCTTGTTACCTTATAACACAGAGATATCACGGCAATATGTACTGTGAAGAATTTGTAATGGTAATATAGATGTGTGTTTTAAATCTATTGCCCTTGTGAAGTGCTGGTGTTCTAAGCCAAATTAAATTATATAGAAATTATACATAGAAAATATTAGAAATTTTCACTGATCACAGCCTAAAAATTCCACAGGGTTTCTGTGTTTAGGTTCAAAAATGTTTAGGAAAGTATTTCATCACTAGAATAGTAAGTTCTTTTAAAAGCTGTTAAAATTGTTCTATCATTATAAAAGTTACCTAAATGTCATCTCAAAGTGTCTTGGGTCGCTGACAGTATTTTAAATAAAATCAATGAGAACCCTAAGTATAGCCACAAGGAAAACAAAAATTATAAGACAAAGAATTATTATTTTGTAAAGTAAGAAAAAAAATAGTAAAAGAGAAGAATTGCATCTGGCAAAGGATGATTTCATAATTATGTATTTATCTCTGTCCATATATAATCCATTTTCATAAAATGAATGTGAATAAAATGAATAGCGTTTTCACTGATTTTGATAGGGAAAAAATTAAACTTTATAAAAATAAAAACATTAAGTAGCAGTTTTATGTAATTATCACTAATAAAAACATGACAATAGTATTTGTATTCTTAAATTAATCCAGAGGAGTTAGACAGTCAAACCTTAATGAAAGTCAGTGTGAGGTGTTAGCCCAGCTCCCTTTTCCTGCTGTGGAATTTTCAATCACTGTGTTAAATATTTTTAAATGGAACAAGTGAATGTTATTCAACATGATTCAACACCATACACCTTGAATTTGTAACTATCATCGCTAAATCACGTGATCACTAAATCAAAGTACCTTTCTGTGTGTTGAGCTAAATACCCAATTTAGACTCTCTACTCGTTGTCCTTTTTACATACTGCAAAAGCTGCAGCAGTTTATTTCACATCTACACAATAATTAATCTAATATCCTCTCATACTTAATAGTTACAATGGTTAATGTTTATACCTGAGGTAATTCCCATTGCACAGGAAAGAGGATTATCTACTTGATTAAAAATAAATCTTTTCACCCCTGCACTTGATTCTGTACCTCCCTGGGGAAGCTGACCATAATTTCTTTCTTGCTGTACCTCATTCTACAAGTGATGAGCCCATTTTGCATGGCCAGTACTGAATGTAGCATGGGGCTTTAAACAGCACAGTAATTCAAACTTTGGGGTTTTTTTTTTATCCCAGGTTCACCTGGAAACAAATTCCTGTTACTCAGTTGTTGCTGTTAAAACCTGACAGCCATCATGCATTTCCCAGTGTTGTGGCCCATGAGATGCTGTTATTTTTCTCTGAGAACATGGAATAAGCTCAGCTGGAACAGTAGTAACCGGAGTAGTAACAATGGAAAATGGTTGCTGGAAGACTACCATCCAGTCTCAGGTACGGAGAAGTTTGGAACAGGAAAGACCAAAAGGCAGCGAACGAAGGGTCGAAGGGCAAAGTTTATGGGGTCGATTTAGGCATCCAAACGAGATAGGTACCTAAACTGGGATGCTCAACGGCTGGCTTGCTCAGCCAGCTAAGTCCCATGCTAAGTGTCTCTGTGAATCCTGATCAGGTGAGAGAGATCTGCACAGGTGCCTAAGCAGGTTAGGAAGTAGTCGTTCGTCTGCAAGCAAGCTCCTAATTGTGACTCACCAGCACGGTAAATTTCCAAATGTTTTGTTGTACCTGGCTGCATAAACTCAATTTTCTATTTTGTTGGGTTACGAATGCTAGACCATGTCAAATGGACACGTTTAAGGTGACTCAAAGGAAAGGCAGCTTCCTTCCCAACTGATAGGTTCCCTGTGAGTCATACATGTCTGCTTCAGAAACAATTGTATGTTTTGACTTTTTTTAGCTTACCAGACCCAACAGCTCTGGGGGAGTAAGCTGGATTCTAGTCAGGCTTGTATGTCATCAGTGAAACTATTCTACCTCCAAGTTTCCCACTGGAATGCCAAATGCTGCCCTTATTTGCACCTTCACAACCCCACTGGAGACAAGGTGTCTACTCAATTGTAATAATTTGGCCTGAGAAAACTTTACTGTTGGCAGTGACTTTCAGATCCCAGTACAAGGTTTTCACTGTTGGTGGTTAAAAAAGAAAAATATTTTTATGCCTGACCTGAGTAATACTGATACAAATTCACGGAGACAGAGCAAATACAGAACTCCGCCATGCATTTTTACAATACTTCATTTCAGAAATACAGCTTCCTCCTCATCAACAAAAGCAGCTCTATAAATCAGCTCAGGATGATCATTTGCCACATGGTGATTTGTAAATCTTTATGATTTGTAATAGATTTAAGTAAACTTTCTAAAGAGTCTGAAGAGAAATATGAAATGTACTGCTGTATTTGCACCCAGGAAATTATCTTTGCCCACTGAAAGAACAAATTTAAGTATAATAGCAGATAAGAAGACATTCATAATGTTCTATTCCAGTATATGATTATGGTAGCAAATTAGAACAGATTTTCTCTTGAATAAAGATTACCTCCTCAGTTTTATTGTTGAGCTCTGCCGGAAGTCCATACGTACTGCAGCTGTGGACGCTATGTAAAAGTTCAAGAGGAAGAACATCATGCTTCTGCATGGGATTCTTCTACCTAACAGTTCAGACCACACTGAACATATGCACTTTTGCATAAGTGCCAGGGGGTGGGCAGACACACACACAGTGATTTTAAAAGAGAAAGTTTATAACCTTGATAACCTCTGAAGGATGCCCCAACTAAACGGTGAGCACCAATGTTCAGGTTCATCTTATGGAGAGTGAAGGGTGATACGGACAGTTTTACAGTTACATTTGAACTATATTTGAGTTTGTGAGGGGAAGAAAAATCATGCCATCTCCTGGTTTATATGCTGTTCAGTCAGTTGCCTACATGTTTGCTCGTAATACACTCACACCTCAACTGTTGTAATTGTCCAGTATCCAGAATACTACAAACACAGATTTTCAGTCAACTATTCAGAGAGTGATTTCATAACTTCTGGGCAAGCTGCAGAATAGATTTTAGTTAGGTAACCCAAAACTAATACAGAGAATTAAAGTGATAATGGAAATATAAAAGATCCTTTGGAAGTTCTCTCAGGATGCTTAGAAAAGTACACTTTGTTTTAAAACTGAATTTGTCTACATTCAGGTTTCTGCTCTTGGATCTTTTTTTCTGTCTCTCTTTCCTTTCCTGCTGTATTAAGAATCCTCTCTACTTGCAAAAGTCTTCTGTCCAAATGAGGCACATGACCATTACAGTTGAGTATTACTCTTCTAGGGAAATAAAACAACTTGAGCTTTTTAAGTTTACCACTGTTCAACTTACCTCTTTTGTAGCTCCCTTCAGATCTTCTCTCAGATTGCTAGTGTAACTGCAAAGTGTGATGGAAAAACTGGACTCAGTATCCCCCTGTTACATTTTTTTCTAATGAAGCTAAAAGATTGACACTTCCCTCTCAGCACCCTCCTGCTGAAATGTTTGGGGATTGCATGCTCATACATATTGGACCCAGACTGATCTACTCACTTATTCAGACTAAACACAGTTATTTGGCTAGCAACTTGAACGTGTCTTTTGGTCTTAAATTAAGAACTTCATAGAAAATAAATAAATTTCAGGAATACTATATGTTATAAAAACATGCCTGGAGCCTAAATTCATTCCCCATAACTTGATACCTAAGGCATAGATAAAGGGAAAGCAGTAGTCACTTGCAGGTGGAAATTCCAAATCTAGGTCGGCTGAATTAGCCTATGGATTACGCCTATCTTTTTCCATTTAGGCTACCAGTAGCCTGAAGTTTGGTACGCAGAATCATATAGGATGAATTCAGACTTACATGCTTACACTTCTAAAGTTTTCCCAGGTTGTTGCTAAAATTTTTTGTGTGTACTATTTTTAATGTTTTAGTTTAACCAAAAAAATGGTTCATTTAAAATAAACTTTATTAATAATCCTATAACAATCCTGTATGGTTAAGGTAATGAAGTCCCTAACAACAATAAATGAAGTTTCTACAATTTCCACAAGAAATTATTAGCTTCCCCTGTCAATGATTTTTGACATTCAATGTACTTGCTGTGGATGCAGTAAAATAAAGCAAGGTCACAGCTCTTCTCATTCGTAGTAAACTATTCTATAAATAAACATTTACTTTGTTTGCTTCTGAGGAAAATTACCTCTAGTGCTTGGATAGATTTTCCAATATATAGCTCAATCTGTCTTAACCTTTTCTGAAGGAAAATGAGAAATGTTCCCTATGAACAAGATAAGACATACTGTATCTAATGGCACTGTTTGCAAACACCAAATAGCAGCAGACTCAAGAACTGCAATATAAAGCTATCAATTAATTTTGTTGTAACTGTATGCACCTGTGAACAACTGCTTAATTAAAGAGGCAAACAGAAATCTCTCACAATAATGCTTCAAATTACTTGCATTTATGTGACTCAATTAGTTGGAGTGGATAAATACAATTGGAAAGCTGCCATGTGGACTTCTGGAAATAAAGAAAAGATAGAACTGAAGAGATACAAAACCAAATGGGAGGACTCAGGGAGATAAATACAGATAATTCTCAGAGGTTCATAGGTCTGTACAAACAGAGAAGATAAAAGAAAAAGATTCTGTGTAAATATATATAAATACCCCATTTACTGTCAGGGAGTTCTGCTTTCACAGACTGGAACAGTAAGGGAACAAGTAATTTGGGCAGCATACTCACAGGGCTCAGATTTGTTTTAATTTTGCCATCAGGTTTATTCATCCGATTCCCTTTGCCTTTAGGGAGTGGCAGAAATATTTACTGCTCTTTTAGACAGGCTAGAGGCCTGAATGTTCCTTCAGAAAGGCAAAGGTCTTCCATAGTCTCTGTCCTATCTGCCCTCCTAAAATGCCTCAGATACCCTGGGGGTGTTTGGAGCTGGAGTGCATTCCTGAAACAAACCTCCTCCTGGTCCCCTTTTCTACACTGCGGTTCCCATCACAAAAAGGTCTTCCAGAGCATGTGAGCTGGCTTTTTGGGGATGAAACTAAACTGGAAGATGCTCTCCATGTGAGCACACCAAGTGAACATTCGTCCTCTGGGATCAGACTAGAGATAGCCCAAAGTGAAAAAATAAGATGTGTGTGGTGTGGACACCAGGTCTGGAGCACTCTAAGAGTGCTCCTCTTGATGCTACCTCCTGATGCAGATATAGCCTAAGGCATTTAAAATGACACATTAGGCACTTGAATTCCTTCTTCCATTTTCATTGGCCTGTTTCAGGATAGCGTTTAGCCCCATATATGTGCAAGTCCATAGCTGAAAATGCCTTTTTCTCATATTCACATGAAGTTCAGTGTTGTTTGGCAGCATTTCAGGAAAGTTTGCTGCTGATAGTCATTGTCTGCACTGGGACATTTTGTTAACACTGAATAATTGACACAGGGGGCCAGTTAACAAATCAGATTTTCCCTTCTTCTGAGAGGGCTCATCTAGAAATGGCAAAGGAGATAAAAGATGGGATAGATTACCCTTAAAAATACTTTAAGTATAGGGTCCAAAATCTATTTTACTTGCTAACTTTGTCTTCTAAACACACTGATTTATTTTTTTTACTATTATTATTTTTTAAATATCTGTCTTTTCTGAACTCACAGCCTAGGCATTCTGTTCCTTAAAGAGTGGTCAAATACACTTGACTTGGTATTTGGGACAATGATTTGTACGTGTACATTGTAACTGAGCAGTGGGTTATTCGTCCAGGTGGAGCGGGAAACAAATGACCAGGGCAGAACAGGGAGCAAATCCTACAGAAAACAAAAGACGAAATTATTATTTTCTGTGAAAAAAATATCATTAAGGCAGCAACCATTTTAGACTTATATTCAGCAAAGGCATCAGTTGTTTTTCTCTCTGACTGGAATGCAGGCTGTTGCATTTTGTGATGGTTTATAGCAGATAGGTTTTCAATATTCAAATACATACAAAAGTTTCTCTCAATATTTTTGAGGTTAACACTGATATTATTTTTATTAAAACATAATTATTCATGGTTTTTAAAAGAATATCTGTCCATTTGAGGCAGAAGGGTTACCAATATATTTCAGACATTTCACTACACCATTTTCACTATGCTAGCACACTAAAAATAATAAGTATTTGGTTTTCATCACTTTCTTTCCTTCTTTAGTTTTGATTTCCCTCATCTTTTCCATTTCAAAATTTTTGCAACTGTAAGCTGAAGATCTCGAGTTTCCTCATAATAATTGCTTTGTTTTTTATTTTAATTCTGTATTTTCCATTTAGACCAAGGTCATAAGATCTGCATAGCTGACCCTACTGTTATTTCCCTTCCTCAAAAACAAATCATGCAGGTAAAGGCACAAGATACAAATAGATTTGTTAGCCAACCCAATCTGGCTATAAAAATCTACCTGTGACCTAGAGGACAAAACTCCTCACACTTCTAATTGAAGTCAACTACCCAGCTGACAGGCAAATATGCTTTTGAGGGCTCTTTTGCTGCTGTGATGATAGCATCTTGAGGTTGTTCCCAGATGGAGGGGAGGGAGGTAGAAGTGAGAGTCAGAGAGTGTGACAGTCGCTCATCTATCTTGGAAACGCTGAGGACCTTGGAAATATGAATTAAATTAGGCTGTGCTTTCATGAACACTTTAATCCAACTTAAGTATAAAACACTGTTACAGGAGATGATCCCTCTATCCTCCCCTCCCCA
The DNA here is from genome assembly GCA_013398295.1 of Chionis minor. Lineage (NCBI taxonomy): Eukaryota > Metazoa > Chordata > Aves > Charadriiformes > Chionidae > Chionis > Chionis minor. The sequence goes on along the minus strand of VZSF01009270.1, from coordinate 77,865 downwards.
GCTGTCTGCTCCCACGTTTTCCCTTGTGCCAGCACGTGAGATCATACGGCTACCTCGTAAGCTAGATCTGGGAACCAATCCAACACCCAGCCTCCCAAATACTAAAACTTCTTCGTTGGATCGGTTCTTTTTGCATAAATGCTAATGGGGGCTGGGGGAGTGGAATATACAGGCAGAGGAAGGGCTGAGGGAATTGTCACTTTCAGTAGTAGCCTGGGCTTAGATCACCTCAAAGGTGTTGGTGAACCACGGACTGAGCCACCCACAGGGCTTCGGAACAGAACTGAGAGCCAGCGCTGCACTTGGCAGGCAGTGAAGATTTGGGCCGAGGGTAATGTGGACGGAAGTTGCCGCTTTCAGCACTTGTTGCAGTTTTTGTCAGACTAATCAAACTGATGTAAACTGTGTTGCAATATCAAATATGTATTGTGGTAGCACTGAGCATCATAAACAAGGGAGAACAAGAAACTTATTTTAAATGATTAAGGCTAGGAAGATCCTATGACTTTCCCTCTCTCCCTTTCTTTTCTTTCTTCTTTAGGTGTTGGTTTGTTTGGTTTTTTTAGTTCTTTTAGGGGCAAAACCGTCAGGCTTCATAGTTATTAAATGAAGTGAAAATTGCTTCTGCCCAAGCTTATTTTGATCATTATTGATCTAATCAAACTATGCTTGTTTAATAAGAAAATCTAAAGATGAAGGAGATATTTCTAATCAAAACAACTTTGTCAAAACAATGATGGAGTACAGTTTTGTAGCTACTTTTCCCTTCTCCATGCTAGCTATGTATACACTATGCTTCAGTAATAAGCCAAGCAGAATTCCCAGGTGAAAAATCTTGGCAAATTTGAAAGTTCCTCTCTGCCTTCCAGCATGGCATGCACTATTTTCAGGCAGCTCCTCCCTGTCAGTGTAGCTGTGAAGCTAGAATTTGCACGCTATTTGTACGACTGGTACACAAAATGATGAGAGGCATGACAGGGTTGCGCAGTCTTGACATGGTAATCCACAAGAGTCCCATAACATGTTGTTGTGGCTACAAGTGCAGAGTTCATGAAGAAAGCTGAACTTATAGGACTGTCACCCTTTGTGACACCTCCTGTGCATTCCAGTGCGAGCTCTGAGGACCAGCACAATAGTGTATTGCTTCCTTTCTTTTCTTCAAAAATGTCCTTAGCCCAAGTTGTCTTTAGGGTGAAGGCTATGATCGGTTCAATAATCTGAAAGATTTTTTAATTTCTCCTTCCTTCCTCCCTTCCTTCCTCCCTTCCTTCCTCCCTTCCTTCCTTCCTCCCTTCCTTCCTCCTTTCCTCTCTTCCTCCCTTCCTCCCTCCCTCCCTCCCTCCCTCCCTTCCTTCCTTCCTTCCTTCCTTCCTCCCTTCCTCCCTTCCTTCCCTTTGCTCAATCTACAGTTTATATATGAAACTGTCGAGGACTTATCACAAACTGAAAGCAGAAGTAAATACACAGACCTAGAAGGAAATCCTTTTGACCAAATACAGTTGCCCATAACATAGATGTGAGCTAACAGTGAGCTAGTTATACAAGCTCCCTTTACAGATGCTTCTAGGCTGTAATTAATATCATCTTAAAACAGAAGCCTACAATAGGTCAGGTGAATAGCAGACTAGAAACGTGTTTCTCTGCGTTGACTGTAAAGGGTGATTAGTTAAGTAGGTGGCTACAGCACAGACATCTAAAGCTGAGTAGCAGGAATCCTGTCACTGACTACAGAATTTGTGCTTAACTATCATCATCATCATGGTAATCTCTAATAAAGTAAAAAATAACAGACAATTCTTTAACAATCACTTTTGAACTTCAGGTTTATGTGGGATTTTACCCATGGTGTCCAAACCTGCCACAAATGAATTAGAATTTTTGCAAAAAATTTTCACGTATTTCCACTATTTTTTAACTTTATTAAATATTCTCACTCTTCTGCCCAAAGGCTGTTCCAAATGACATGCTCATACTAGAAATGTATGTAGGACTAATAAATGAATGAAAAATGCATAGCAAACATTTCAGTTCTTCAAGAAAGATCTCTTAACTTTCCTCTCAAGTGCTAAATAAAACTGTAGTTTGAATAGATTTGGCAGAAAAAAGAAACCGTACTTAAACCAGTTCAACTGTAATGCCAATTCCTTTTCAAGAATATATTGATTGTTTCTTGCAAAATATTACTTCAATCTAAGTTTTAAATTGAAAATAAGTTTTTGAATGGCAAAATACTGTTTGTTCAATGTTCTGTTTTCAGAATGCTTTTGTGCTACAAAGGTATTTCACCATTATTCTCCCTGATTTCTTTATCTGAATAAAAAAGAAGGAGAAGAAAAAAAACTTTGATGCATTGTCATGCTGTGATGGGATATGTTTTTTGAAGTCTTTGCATTGCCTCATTGGTCTTTATTATTTAAATGCATGGTTTAAATTTATATGATGAATTGAAGTCTGGGGGGGTGTACCCATATTAACTGTAATCCAGCCAGCACTTTGGAGTTTGCTGCTACCCATATTACTTTTGATTTGTGTGGCAAATCTCCAGGTTTGAAGTTTCATTGCAAGTGCCTGAAATCGGAGTAGGATGAGCGTTGTTATTTTCATTGTTTGGAAAACAAAAATGTACCTCTGATAATTTTTGTCTTTGATTACTGCCTCTTCAAAGGATTTAAAACAGAATGAAAGCCTTTGAAAATTTTAGAGATGAAGAGACATGAGAGTTATTCTGTATGCACCAGATAAACAGATGTCTTAGCTTTCAAACTAAACCCAGAAAATATAATCACAAGCTTCATCCGAAACAGATAACAATCCATGTGCACAGTACTTTACATTTTACTAATGTGCAATGGGAGAAATAATAATACTACTTCCTTCACTTGTCTAAATATTTGTTTCAGGCTAACAGCTCAAAAAACATGTTGGTAATAGGAAACAAAATATGATAAATTCCTTTGAGGGGGAAATATTCTCAGCATAATGTCATTATAAGCAGAAGTAAACACACTTTGAAATGTATTTGCAAATAAGTAAGACACTCATAATGCTGAAGGTCTTAAATTGTGAATTCCCAAATTAATAGGTATCAGATGTCATGAGTGCTTTTCATCCTGTATTGGAGTCACACTGAAAAGTCCCAATAAATTTAAGTTGAAGTTGTAATCATCCAAAGGATGACTACATGACAGGGCCAATTCTTAGTATGTGGAAAAATGTCTGTTTGGAAATATGTAAAACTGTTTAGAAAGAGCTGATGATGTGCATTATTAAGCCAGACTCTGCAAAATAACTTTCAGGAAACCCTAAAATATGGATGGATTTGAATCACCCACAGAAGAATATATGAAAGAAATGTAGGGTTTCTTATGTTCCTCTTGGTTCCAGATACTCAGGATATTGCATGTACCTGAGCTGTAGACAATGGGCAGGGCAGGGAAAGCCATAGGAAACCTGACTAAATTAGGCAGAGAAAAGCCTGGAGGGATTCAGATCCAGTTTATGGCTTCCTTAGGCTGCGTGAAAAGGAACAAAGTGATTACTGTAGTTCCAAAACAAGTTCAAATGAGTTACCTCCATTTATGAAATGACGTGCTCCCACATCAGAAAGTCAGTTTGTTCTGTGTAGTGGAAGCAACATAAAGTATGGATAACACACAGTGCTCTAGTTCACTAGAAGAAAAATGAGTTCAAAAAAGAAAGTATAGAAACAGAAGTCACACTCATTTCCACTGCAGAAAATCATAATTACAATAGTGTTCACAGAAAACAGAAGAAATTGTACCAAGAAAAAGAAGGTTCCAATTCAAAGAGGAGAGAAGTGGAAAGTCATGGTTAAAATTAGGAGAAAAGGAAATAACAAGCCTTAAGTAAAAGGAAGAATAAATAGGGAGATCTAGAGATGAACAAGGTATAATGAAATATTTGAATGGTATGTACATCAGTTGTTTCTCTAGGTTTTGAAATCCAGATTTTGCTGTTAAGGTGTAAAGTTAGGCTGAACAGGGCTTTAGTATTAATGCTGAGATTTAAAATTGAAAGTAATTTGTATTTTGAAAGGCATTAAATAGAAAGATCCATCAGAGAGCTGCCAATGCATGAATATTTCAAGACCCTATAATCAGAAGTAACACTGTGAGCAGTGCAATTTTTAGGCTTTCATTGGCAGCTAATTATGATTCTTGTTCTTCTCTATACACTGCTGTAGAGAGCACAAGCTGGACCTGGAACAGAGATTGCAAGAGATGGAGAAATAATGAGATTGGGAAGAGTTAAAACGATTTTAGACCAAACATGTTTGATTTGGATTAAATTCTTTGCTAAAGACAAGGCGACATATCCAAAACCCTGGTCTTCTCATGACTGCTGCATTATGCAGTTGCACTTCCGTTTAGACCTCAAAGAAAAACTTTATCTTGATGGTGGCACCCATGATCTACACTGCTACTTCTAGGGGTCCCTGACAACCAGCCCAAGTGGCACGGACTGATTCACCACCACATTGTTTTGGACCAGCTTCTCTGATGCTCCCCTGTGGGTTGGCCATATTTTTTTTCCTGGAAAGACTCCCTGTGGCTCTTAGACTACATTTCTATTTTTGTGTGTGTATTTTCAGTTTGAAGGGTCTGGATTGATGTGAGGACTTGCGTTGCCATCTACAAGATTAATGGCTTTATAACATAAAGCTGAGGGGAATTGCTGTGTGCCTGAGGATAGTGAGGGTGCTTAAGAATGAAAAGCCTCCTGGGACAATGTTGGAGGACTGCTGAGGGAGAAGGGATAACACATCATGTGGTTTGGATGTTCGGGAGAGATCCACTGAGTTAATTATTCACAGATGCCCAGTCTTTGTCTTTGATAGAGCTAGTTCGAGTGCAAAATGTTAAGGTAGGCAGCAGTTAATTAGTGTGAATGACTGGAGGTCCAGCTTATTGCTTGCTTCTTTTGTTTTTCAGTAAATACATAATTTTATGCCTGATGCTGACCTTGATTTACACTGGTGTAAATTAAGCAAAATTCTGGTTGTATTCATATCAATGGAGGAAAACAACTGCTTCAAGTCAAAGCCCTTATGTCTGGTATATTTTGTCTATCATGTCTCAGTGTATTTAAGAACTATTTGATTCATCAAATACATAAATCAGATATTTAATAATTCAAACAATAGGTGGTGTATATATGAAACTGAACAGTACAGTCCAGTTTGTGCCATCCTCCACGCTCTGTCTTCTGTTTATCCTCCTGTTTCGTTGATATCGGTGTGCTCTAGTTTCCTTCTGCCTCTCTGTATATCCCACTTTCCCGTTCCCTTTGACACCATCTTGGTGTAGTGTCAGTTGAATGTAAAACTGAATACTTAAGGGAGACCTTTTCCAGTTCTGGCAGCTCTCGAACAGCTAAGCTTCATTTCAAGACTGGTTTGTTGTTTTGTTTTGTTTTGTTTGCACACAAATCTCTAGCCTGTACACGGAAAGAGGAATGGAAGCAAATAACTATGCATATAAATTCCCATTTATCGAAAATGAAACTATTATAGCAACATAAAAATCAATGTTTGTCCAATTATTTTCTGCAGGCAGTACAGTACATTGCAACATAGTTTCTCATTAGATTAAATCAAAACTGTTCTTAAATACCATTTCACCAGCTGTTACTGAATAAAGGGTGAAACAAACAGTTTGTAGTATCATATATGTAGCTTTCTGGCAAACATCTTTGCCAGCTTTACAACAGCTGTGTGCAATGTTTAAAAGAAACAAACGCCCTCAATGGTTATTCTTCAGTTTTATTGAAATTCACCTTTTTTCCCCTGAAGTAGAATCCTATATTTGTGCTAGTATAAAGTGGACTCATTGCCAATAAAATGCATCAAAAGTTATAAATTAGTATTCTTAGATTTTCTTTCTTTCAATTATTAACAAATTGTGGTGAAAATATTCTTACAAACAATCACACTTCTTAAGTAATTATTTAGGAGGACGGCTTCATTTTTTATTATTTACTTTTTGTTTGGTTTTTTTTTTGCTTTTTATTTTTCTCCCCGAATAGAGATACAATATAGTCTGCACAGAGATTGTCAGTGTGTACTGAGTGTTAGGGCTCTTGAGTTTCTGGATGCTGTGACTCCTAAAACCCATCCTAACCAATTCAGTGTAATTTATACTTGATCCTTGATTTCACAGGGGCCTTTCTGCGAGCTGCTAATAGTGGAAAGAGCCCAAGCTACTGCAAAATGACAAGGTGGCTGTTGTCTGCTTCAGCCTAGCAGGCAATATAATCGCACGGCCATGCAAGAAGCATCCCAATAGTATGGGAAAATCTCAGCCAAGGGACAAGTTACAGATTGTCTTCTGTGTGCTAATCCCAGATCTAAACACTGATTCCTCCTCTTGCTTTGGCTTTCTGTTTTGCTTTCCTGTTTGGAAAATAAGGGTAATAATAATAATATTTAGCTTCTTCAGGAGATGGGGGTATTTTCCACCAACGAACATAAAGCAGTAGAATGCTATTATTAGACATTGTGTGGGGATGAGAAGAGTAGACTTGGAAGAACTAAGATTTTAAAAAAAGTAAAAACTTGGGGAAGTGATCAAGATCACTGAAAGACGGGTGAGGGGAAGAAACCCAAAGAAAACAGGGTGAAGAAGGCATAAGAAAAGCATAGCTCAGAGCAACAGGGAGGTACACTTGCCAAAAGGAGAATGTCAGGCAAAAACATTCTTGTTAAAGAAATGAGCATAACTGAAAAGAGGAGACCATAAAGAAAAATGAAAGAAGTTAAAGAAAGTGATAAGGAGTGGAATGGGTTTGACACAATCAAATGAATAAAGGAGGAAGATAGCAGTTTATCGATTCTTCCACATTTGATGGCAACTGGAATCAGAGATTGTCTTGCAATCAGCTTAATAGCAGTTCATGGCACAGGGACCTCTACCTGCTGAGGTTGTGGGTGAAACTTTGTCCCCTTGTCCCCAGTGAATTAAAAGGTAAAATTCTAATGACCTCCAGTGGGCCGATGACTTTGCCCCCTGAAATTGGGACTTCTCAAAGGAAAACCAGCTGCATAAGTAAACAAAATTAATTTAGGCACTCAATAAGGAAAGGTGAGTATTTGACTATGCTTGAAAAAACTTGGCAACAACATAAGGAGCATAATAAATAAAAATTGAGTACAAACCTCAAAATCAGTCTTGATAGGAAAGTATTACTATTTTTAAATTAAAATCATTTACATAATTCCATATATTTAGGCAGAATTCTATAAAAATAAATAAGACAAGTTCTCTGCCCTGGTGAGATTTCATTCTTAATAAGAAATGACAAACAAATGCAAGGCAAATTAAAACAGGTAGAAGAAAAGAAAACAGAAAGAGCAAGATATTTAAAAATGAAAAAATTATAGGTGGCAGAAAAAATGGAATAACAAGTTGAAGGCATAATTTAGGAATCACGTTATGTTGCAAGCAAGATCACTAGCTTGTATAGAATTGTTCAGAAACCTCCCACACTTCACACAAATTTTGAGTACACTTCTGTCACTTCACCTACATCATTATTAAGAAATTTAATTTTTTACCAACCCATCTAAGTTTACAATACATTTTGAGATGACCTCTTTTATTTCCCTCCTGGCAGAGTCTGTTTTCTTAAAAAGTTCTTTGAAAGCTTACAAGAAGAGCTAATCCTCATCCAAATAAAATATCAAATACTCCATCCTGAGCAGTAGTTTTCTGTGTAGGTACCCGGTATTTGTATGTGATTATAAATTCCACTTTTTTTTCCTAATAAGCAGAGCATTGAATTTTTCAAAGAAGTCATCAGTGGATGGATTAAAAAACAGAAACGTGCTCCTTTGCTAGAACAGTGTCAAGATTGTTCCCCTGTACTCAGCACTGGTGATGCCACACCTTGAATACTGTGTTCAGTTTTGGGCCCCTAGCTAGAAGAAGGACATTGGGGTGCTGGAATGTGTCCAGAGAAGGGCAAAGAAGCTGGTGAGGAGTCAAGAGCACGAGTCTTTCTGAGTAGTGGCTGAGGTTAGCCTGGAGAGGAGGAAGCTGAGGAGAGACCTTATCAATTTCTAAAGCTACTTGAAAGGAGATTGTAGCGGGGTAGATGTCGATGTCTTCTCCCAAGTAACAAGCAATAGGACAAGAGGAAATGGCCTCAAGGTGTGCCAAGAGAGGCTTAGATTGGATATTAGGAAAAGTTTCTTCACAAAAAGGGTTATCAAGCACTANAGGGCAAAGAAGCTGGTGAGGAGTCAAGAGCACGAGTCTTTCTGAGTAGTGGCTGAGGTTAGCCTGGAGAGGAGGAAGCTGAGGAGAGACCTTATCAATTTCTAAAGCTACTTGAAAGGAGATTGTAGCGGGGTAGATGTCGATGTCTTCTCCCAAGTAACAAGCAATAGGACAAGAGGAAATGGCCTCAAGGTGTGCCAAGAGAGGCTTAGATTGGATATTAGGAAAAGTTTCTTCACAAAAAGGGTTATCAAGCACTAGAACAGGCTGCCCAGAGAAATGGCTGAGTTACCAGGTACTTAAAAGACATGTAAATGTGGTGCTGAGGGACATGGTTTAGTGGTGGATTTGGCAGTGTTAGGTTAACGGTTGGACTCCGTGATATTAAAGGTCTTTTCCAACCAAAATTATTCTATGCTTCTAGGACAGGTCTTCTGTCAGTTGCCCACCAAGTTCACTGGTTACTGTAAATGATGTTAATTCATGCTAGTTAATGACCAACACTTTTTAAAATTCCCCTGTAGTTATTCTTCACGTTCTAATCTCTAAATATTTTTAAATGTGCATTTTTACAGAATTGTTCAGGAGAGATTTGGGAAGATTAGGTACAGAGTGAGGCCTTCCTTGGCTAAGCTGTTTCTGGAGGACCTTCAGGCAGGCTGTACTGTGATGGGAAATCTCAGGAGAGGTTTTGCCTGGTTTGCTCCAAAGTTCTATCTTGCTTATAATTATCTGCTACAGCATGGTCCTGAAATTTGGAAAATGGCCTCTACATAGTCACAGGCATCTGTCTAACCACTAGGGAGATTACTTGTGTGTATCTCTTCCTGACACAGGCATCAGAGGGAGGGCGCTGAAAGAGCAAGCTAAACAGCTTAAACATTACATAAATGATGGAAAAGAAAGGTAGAAGGCTTCCAGGCTGCCAGGTCCTTGAATCCTAGAAGACTTTCTCCAAACTTAAAGCTCTGCAATGTGGATTTAATTCAGCAGAGAGGGTAGGCTGAAAACGCTGGAGGGGGATGGATTTTAGTTTAATGAATGGCTGAACCAATGAAGGGATGAAACCATTACATACTGGTGAAGCACTATAAATAAAATGCCTTCAAATAATTTAACCTGCAGACCAATTGGTTACTGATGCATAATGTGTTTTTGTAAAAGTGAACCGACATGCTTCTATTATTATACCAAATTAAAATTTTATTCATATTATGTAAAATGAGGTACTCTTTGAAGGATTAGCTCCAATATCTTCAAGCACTGGTTTAATATTCAGCTTACTTATAGCATTTTTAAAAAGTTAGTGCACATAAAAAAAATTTTGCTACATGGTCAAGCCTCATGTAATTTTTTTTTTTTCAATACCATCCTTGATGCCTCAAGATCCTTCCCTTGCACTAAATCATCTGAAACTTTAAGCCTCACCTTGTTTGCTACTGGATTCTTGGCGATTGTATTATTGTATTAGCATTTCAGTACATGGCACTCTAGAACTGAATCATACTGGGAAATTGTTTTACAACTGCAGTTTAAACACAACCATTACACTGACATAAATTATGCCTTTGTAGTAGATGAGGTATAATAAAGAGCAAGAACAACAGTGAAGAGATTTTGAAGAGGTAAGAAGCATACAGTGTGATGAAACATTTTGCAAAAAAAAAAAAAAGTTCAAACAAATCCTGTTTCAGAGGACTGTGAGGACAATATCCATTTGAAGCATATTTTGAAGTTAGTTGGGAAAAGGATCTTCAGTTCCTTTGGCTTTCCCATTGAGTCTAATGATAAATATCCCAAAATAGAAGAGTGATTAGATAAGTCCTCTGCCTCTGAAAAGCTTTTTATCTTCACGTTTATCTTCCCAAAAATCTTAAGACTGTTAGATGCATATGGCCAGAAGTAATGTTATGCTTATCCCCCAGTCAATGTATCCTTACCTCTGCTATTTCAAATCCAGACTCCTTTATCCTCTCCTGTCTGTCTCTCTCAATCTGATCCCTATGCTTTCAATACCCTTATTCATTTGTGCTGTAAAGTTATCAATATCAAAGCAGTAATGCTATGAAAATGAAGAATTGCAAAGTTAGGATTGCAGTTCTATAATTAAACAAACATATATTTCACTGCATCTCCTACAGGTAAGGTGGCCCTGGGCAGAAAGTTCATGGTCTGTGATCCTGAGTACAATTTGCTATTATATTCTTAACAACGCAGTACTCGCCTGATCAGTTTGTTCAAGAAAGGTGATTAACACTGCAGGCTTGCAATGTATCTATTTAATGTTTTAAACAGCAGGTAGAAGCATAACAGGTAAGTTGCAAAACAAAAGCTGTTCATATATACTTCATACTATTATGCTTGTGTACATTGCAGCCCTTACTTAAGTATAATTGACACTGTAAATCTGCAGCAGTCATATTTCTCTTTTGCTTGGTTATTCAGCCTTCCAAAACCCCGCTCTGTCACAGCAAAAGAATCTGATTCTGAAAGGAAGCTTTTTTTTTTCCCCTTTTCATTTTACTACTGTCTTGGAGAACAACTTTTTAGTTTGTTTTCTAATTAGACACTCCCAAAGATCAAGAATTAGAGAGCTTGCTTCATCTTTAAACAGCTGGGTTCCCAGCTGGGTTTGTGTAATGACTTCACTAATTTCCTTTCTTTTAATGTGTTTGTTTTCTATTGGTGAGATGCATTGTTTGGAGTTAGAGTTCCTTTGCAAACAGTACTGCTTCCGCTGTTTTAGTTATCCTGCAGTTGATTCTATAGCTCTGATTTACAAGCTAACCTATTTTATCCAAGTCTGCTTTATGATGATCTGTAATGGTTTTTAGGCTTTCTGTTTTTTCAGCTGATGTTTAGTTTTCAGGGATTTAAAAAACATTCTTCTGAGATATCATTAGAAGTTAGCAGAATGCTTTCAAATATAGTAAAATATCTTTAGGATAATTTGCTGGGAACTTTAACACCCTCATTAGTAGCTTTCTGTGTGTGGCTTAACAATCTTACGTGTTTGCTGCTCACAAATCCTGACTTGCGATTAAGGGGATTTTATTGGGAGTTTAGGGTTAAGAAAACGGGATGGTTCAAACTTTTGGTGAAAGTAGCTCAATAAAATTGTAAGACTTTCAGATTGTCATTAAAATTTCTCTTTTTATGAAATTGTATTTTCTATTGCGAGAGACATGCTGCAATTCATGACGGAACTGGGCACATTATATGTTTTGGTATTTATTAATCCTAAGCAATGCCTTGAGTTTGCAACAATAACCTTTCATGAGTGTGTGTGTGAATTTTTTTGCTTTGCAAAAGTCTGTCAAGACTGCAAAATTTCCTTCTGAAAAGAAGTTTCCATTTTCCTTTTTGCAGTACAGGGATCTACAGCTTAAATATTACTCTGCAAAATTCTTAGCTCTGTCTTCCTTTCTTTAACCATGTTAAAGGTTACTTTATATACAGTATATACATAACTTACTATTCTTATTTCAAAAGGAAGACTGGAAGAGAGCAAAACCAATGCTTTGCTAAATAAATAACAGAATTCTAATTGTCTTTATTTGTAATTTTCTTCTTTGCTACTATCTTTAATTTGCACCTTTTTTTCCTTTTTACACCATACAACAGGACTCACATAATTGCATGTATTTTCCTTTTAAGTAATCTGTATTTTTTGGTCTCCAGCAGAGCTCTATCTTTTTCCCTGAAGTCAGAGAAGACAACCAATGGAAAAAAGGAATTTCAGGGACCTGCTCACGTTTCTAAAGCCATAGCCAAAACAGCAGGTCTGAAGTGCCTTTCAGAAAGAAGCACTGTCCAACAAAAATACACTGAGGTATTTTTGCTGAGTGTTGTCCTTCCTCTCTGCACAGACCACGCTGACACCTACTCGCTTCTTAACATTATAGCCAGAGCCAGCCAAGTGTGGAAGAAGGTTTACTTGAACACTGTCAAGGTAGAAACTGTTTATGCTGAGTTTAGGAGGCAAGTTCAGGCACTTTTCTTTTTCATCCCCATCAGCTTGTTGTTGCCAGTTCCAAATTTAAACTGCCCTTCAGCTGCCCTTGCTCCTTTTCTTGCTTGTTCTTCCGTCTGCCAACACTGCTTTCAATTCTGATGAAGGTAGATTTTACCTGAAGAACTTATTTTTGACTGGACACAAGGCAAAGCTGGGGAAAGTCCCAAGACAAATAAAAATCCCTGTCATCCTTTTGTGGAACGAGCACAAAGGCCAGATTTTGAATTGCCTTAATTTAAATTCTGTGGACCATGAGCCTGCTGAATCTCATGTGTCACTCCAGAAACTTGACTGATTTCTCATAGCTACTATTTATATAATAACTGTATTGTAAAGTTTTTAGAGATCCCTCATGGCAATACACTCTGCCACCGTATAAAATAAGTTTATCTGGAGATTATCAAAAACTCAAGAGTGAAATCATAGTGCTCCTTAATGTACTGTGCAGCCAACTCTATTAAGTGTAGAAACATTTTTCCTTCCACTCCACATGAATTGTGTTTCTAAATACTTAGAATGGTATATAATCATAGTCACTACTGTAAAAGACAAAATTCTCCTGTGAGATACTAACATTCTATTTATAATTTATTGTTGTCTAAAATACACGGCAGTAATTATGTTTATTTTCAGAAACCAAGTGTTCTCATTTCAGGGTGGGGTTCTTTTGTTTTGTTTCTTTGCAAGCAAAAAATGCAGCTTGTAAAGTAATAATGGGATGCAAGGCCAGAAGGCGCAAACATTTCTTCATGCAGTCACATTTGGTTCTCAGGCACCTGCTTTATGGACCAGACTGGCTGACAACTGCCGCAACTCTGGCTGACTCTGCTCAGAGACAGCGTGGATCTGGTTGGATTTATTAGCTCAGGCACAAATGCAAATATGGTTATACACCCACCAAAGTCAGCTTAGTTCCAAAAAGAGTCAAGTAGCTTTCATTTGGCAGAGAATCACAGAATCACAGGATCACTGGGGTTGGACGGACTTCTGGAGATCGTCTAGTCCAACCACCCTGCCAGAGCAGGTCCACCTACAGCAGGTTGCACAGGATGGTGTCCAGGCGGGTTTTGAGTGTCTCCAGAGTTGGAGACTCCATCATCTCTCTGGGCAGCCTGTTCTAGTGCTCTGCCACCTTCAAAGTAAAGAAGTTCCTCCTCATGTTCAGATGGAACTTCCTATATTCAAGTTTGTTCCTGTTACGTCTTATCCTGTCACTGGGTACCACTGAAAAAAGACTGTCCCCATCCTCCTGGCACCCTCCCTTTAAGTGTTTATAAGCATTGATGAGATCCCCCTCAGTATTCTCCAGAGAGATGAAACAAACTCTGGTGATTTAAACTGGTCCTGTGCTGGCCACAATGAATGTTTCAGCACTGTATTCCCAAAACTAGAGGTAGAAAGGAGAGCAATGCAGTGCTTAAAGCTCTACTAGTGTTGATGGGAGGCTATTTGGTATGTCTACACTGCTAAATTAAAAGAAGGCCGGAGAGCGTGCTGAAGCATCAGTCCCCATTCGTCCACACTGTTTCATTGCTAGTTTATTCCCTGGATTTGTTTCAGAGGGTTTCAGCTTGCCTTTTTCCAAAAAAGTGTGGTCTCGGGGGGTCAGCCTTCAGCAACATGAGCGCAGCTGATCACTTCAACCTGGTCCTTGGGTCATTTGCAGGCTGACTTTTATTTAGCTGTAGACACTGCTTTATTGCTCTCCTTAACTCAAGTTCAGCACAGCTATGACAACCTGAGCTGGGTCCTGTAAAAGGGATTCAAGCCTCATTTTCCAGAACAGTGTCCATTTATCACTCCCGTTATAGTGTCTTAGCGTCTAAAATAGTGCACTGAGATAGTACGAGAGAGTCAGTAAGACCAGAAAGCCTAGCTGTTGGGACTCTGTCCTCAGGGAAAGAAGATGTGGAACCGAGACAATATTTTGGAAAAAAGAGAAGATATTACATTGTACATTATGTCTTGAGTTCGTAAATTAAATGACCTCTGAAAAAGGAAGGAATACCTTAGGAGATTTAACAAGACAGTACCTAATTTCAAAGTGTTCTTTGGCTTTAAAAACAATCTGTGTGATAATGGGATCAGACCTGCCAAGTTTCACGCTTACGTACAGTTGCTGTTTATGGAAGAGGTTTGTATAATTTTTTTCTCTCCCCCATTCCGTTTGTATTTTTGCTGTACAACAATCAAATGCATTTGTACAATGGCTAGACATTACAGTGTATTATTTCAGATGCATGTCTCCATAGTTACTGTTTACAGTATCTTCCTCTGCTTAGACTCTGGTGTCAATAAGCTTCTGCATTTTAAAGTAACACATCCTTATTTTTCAGCAAAAGAGATTCCTCCCCTCACCAGCTTGCTGATTAGGTGAACATTTAGGCAGGTATTTCTCTCGTATATCTTTGGCCATCTAAAAATTAGGCATCTATCATGGCATATCTCTTCAACTGTCTAAATGTAGTCACGTAGTCTAAGCCAGTTACCTAGGCTCCCTCTATAAACAATGGAGAGAGAGAGTTGCAAAATATGATTCATTCAAATTATTTTAGATGGTTACCTTAGGAAGCCTGAAATAAGATCCAAGAAGAGATGAACGCCTACACCTCCTCTCACAAGTGGCATCTAATTTTTTCGTATCAAGAAACCAAAGCTGTGAATAGTTTGATTGCATAGGCCCTAAGACACTCTTGTTCAAATACAATCCTCATGGACAGCTTAAGCCCAACAGATCTCAGAGCTGGAACAGTATTCAGAACTTCCCAATCCTCTGTATGATGTTCTGGACTAAAGATGACTATTTCTTTTTCATTCTTATTACCTAGATGAAAACAAGATCAAGATTAGAAAAAGACAAAAAAGATCAATCTTTCTTTTGATTTTTATTTCTCTTTTTCTTCTGTCTTGTAGGCTAAGAGCTCCCTCAAATGCCATTCCCAGCTGATATAAATTTATGTAATACATCTAGAATACTATAATACTTCTGGGAAGCAGAACAAACATAAAACTGCATCTACCTTCTTCATATTCTTTCTTTGCATTTGCCCCATGACATGTCCTGTATGTGGCATGTTGTACAAGTTGCATAAATTGCAGTTGTCATAATGGCTTTGTGACTTCTTGAGAACAAACTGATCTAATATTCTTTATTGTTGTTTCTTGATGTCCTATTCATTTTGTTGCTGCTCTTCTTAGGCTCTCCATTAGCTTAAATTACACTGTCTCAGAGACTTGTGAGCTTACTAAACTAAAAAAAAATTTTAAAGACAGAAAAATATTTCCTATAATGTTGGGTCTGCTCACCTTCCTCTAGGCCAATGACATAGTCTCTTAAGTTTTCTGAAATTCAGAACCTAAAGTACTCATTTTTTTCACAAAACATGCGACTGTTCTGAGACAACCACACCTCAGAAGCCATCTTATGAGACCACTGAAAAAGCTATTGTGATGAAAAAGTAGCAGAAATAAAGTAGGAGAGCAGGGAATAGTATCTAAACTCACCTCTGTGAATCACACAGAATAATCTTTCCTTTTAATATATTCAATACCTAATAACAACCTTTCCTCAAGGGCCTGTTTGCACTGTAATGAAAACATTTTATAATGTGGTTCCACTGTCAAAACCTACTTGCATGTCTGCAACACCCAACACTACCATCTACCTGATCTCCATCTATAATGCATAGCTGAAGTCCTTAGTGACTACATAACACATTTTGGATGGGGAAAACTTGAGAAACATTGGAGATCAAGCATTTGTGGTTACTCTATTACAACATAAAACAGCTTGTCAGGAGCTATCAGCCTAAAACTCAAGAAGACCATACGTGGGCGACAAGGACACTAGCCATTAGATAATAACTAATAGAAACTGAGATGTAGCTACAGTTTTAGGGAGGCCAAGCACTTCTTCTGAATGAGCGCTTTCATGAGCTGTTTATGGAGTCAGACTTTATTACATCCTCTATTTCTGTCCCAGAAAATCTTAAATTCATTATTAAATGGGGACATGCCTCCAGCAGGAGGGTCGTAGGTCATGATGTCCATACATTGTCCCAGTGTAGGAAATTTGGCTTTAAGTCTTCCATATTTTCTTCCTTAGCATGAAAAAGTAACTGGATTAGGTCCCCCTTTTCCTGGTCAGGTGCTGCCAACTCTTATCCCTCTCTTGTTCCTTTCAAACAAAACAGTGCTAAAACCAAGTCCATGCAGTATGTATTCTACCTATAATTTTTAATGGCATACGTATTTTAGCTTTGTGATAATTTTTTAGATAATATCATAGAATCATTGAATGGTTAGAGTTCAAAGGGACCTTCAAGATCATCTAGTTCCAACCAGCCTGCCATGGGCAAGGACACCTCCCACTAGACCAGGTTACCCAAAGCCCCATCCAGCCTGGCCTTGAACACTGCCAGGGATGGGACATCCACAGCTTCTCTGGGCAATCTCTTCCAGGTATCATCACTCTCACAGTAAAGAATTTCTTCCTAATATCTTATCTGAATCTACCCTCTTTCAGCTGAAAACCATTACCCCTCATCCTATCGCTACACTTCCTGATAAAGAGTCCCTCTCCACCATTTTTGTAAGCCCCCTTTAGGTCCTGGAAGGCTGCTATAAGGTCTTCCTGGAGCCTTCTCTTCTCCAGGCTCTTCTCCAACCCCAACTTTCTCAGCCTGTCTTCACAGGAGATGTGCTCCAGCCCACTATATATGTCCCTAGTTGTCTTAAAGATATTATGATATCAGGAAATTTGCCCTTTTCAGGGATTTTTGCTTGAAGCTAGAGTTCCATTAGCACAGCCTAGTCTACAAGATGTGTATTCCCAACTACAAATCCTACACAATTTTTGCCTTGCCAGGACATCTGGTCCATCAAACAATTAGCCCAAAGCTGCACAGTGGTTATTAAGTGAGACAGGACAAGAACCCTTTCACCAAGTTCCCAGACTTAATCTCTCTCCACAGAACTTTGTTGTTAACAATGCAAAAACACAGGTTCCTTTTAAATGGAGTCTGTCTTAAAGCAAAGAACAAATATTTTTTTTCTGGTTTCCTAACTAAAAGTTGCTGGGAAACATTGCAGAATACAGCCACATAGTATCTTTGAACACATGCCTTATGTTAGAGCATATCGGCTGCAATATTTTTCACTGTTCTATGTTAAATCATGCATTCAGTTGTTTCCATTTATACTGCATCAAAGCAGTTGAAATCCAATTGAAAAGTTTCTTTAGACAGCCATTGTGCAGGAACATGATGTCAATATTAATAAAGGCTGAATTTCCCCTTGGCTCGCTTCTTACAGATAAGCTTTTCAATAATACACTGCTTGCACCAAAGGTCTGATGGGACTGGGAATAGTAAAAAACACTAATAAAAGAATGTTGAATGTTTTTATATTAAATTTCCCCACAGGCAAACTGAAAAGCCTACTTAGAGTACGCCAATCAACATGGCACTTATTAAATGTAACAAGAGTCCTGTTACAACAGATCTTTAAAGCCCCTAAATATGAATTAGAAAATAAAGACAAAAGACAATTACAGATGTATTTCTAGACTGAAGCCCTGGACACCTCACCTGATACTTACTAACATGACACTATGTTTGATCTTCAAAAAGAATCTGCTTTTATCAGCATGCAGCTATATTTTTATTACTGCTTTTTACTGCAGTTAAGAATTTTATCCTTTCCATTTCCAGCATTTGAAAGTGCATTTTTATATTTGAGAAAAATGCCATAACTTCTTAGAAATACATGAAGTCAGTAAATAGGATACAATACCCACATAACTTTGGATTGAGTAATATAAGGAAAATGGAAGCATGTGAGTAAAAGTTGTGACCACAG
Source organism: Chionis minor (assembly GCA_013398295.1). NCBI lineage: Eukaryota > Metazoa > Chordata > Aves > Charadriiformes > Chionidae > Chionis > Chionis minor. Next base: position 59,754 of record VZSF01009270.1, on the reverse strand, counting down.
TTAGGCCAATTAGAACAAACATTTATGTCTTCTAATCAGAACATGGACGACTGAGTGCCTGAAAAGCATTTCATTGTGAGGACTACATCTGTTTCACAAAGGCTCACCTCTTACACCTGAATTTAAGCAATATTTTCACCCTGTCAAGGTAGTGACAAATATATTAAATCTGTCTGTCTTCTGAGATTGCGAACCCCAATCTGAGATTTTGCCTTGGGCACAGCAATAAAAAATAAACTCAATTGTTAAGCATAGGGTTTATTTTCTGCAGATGGAAAGAGAAAGGAAAAAGGTTGCAGGACCTTTTAGAGGATTATAGTTTGTCTGTAAACAACTGGCTTAAATTAATCTAAACAGCCATGAAACATTTAAACTTCTGTGAAACCGGGACAATTCCTGTAACAGTATTGGCATTTATGTTAATTGGTATGTACCAATTTGGACAAAAAGAGGTGCATTTTATTAAATAAAAAATTATAATAATAAAGCTTTTGTGTAATCTGTGTTAACATTAAGTGTTTTGTCTGAAGCTGTGAGTAAAACACAAGGCAATGTTTATCAAAGTCTGTTCTGTGGACTCAGTAGTTTTCCAAGTTTGTCACATTGAAACTTGAATGTCATTTAAAAATGCTGACACCACACTAAATATGTTCCTATCACATTTTGATAAGTCTGCACTGAACTCCATTGGGATCTTTCAGGTGATTTCCTATTTATATTGGATCATGTGTTAAATAAACAACTGCTGTATTTGTCACATTTCTTAACAGGACAAAAGGCAGTGTCTATCTTAAAATGTTATGCAGGCTATGGAATAGTTTAAAACCTTAGCTTAGGACAGTTTTCTGTTTTCCATGGCCCACAACTCTAAAATATATAAAAAACATCTTGCATTTACGGATAAATACTGAAAAGAATGATATTAGGTGTTATAGCTTCTGAGATTACTTAATATTTGATAAATATTTGAGTTAATGTTTCAGTATCAATATTTTATTGTATAAGGCACAACATTTTCGAAGTTTACCTAAACAAAAGTTGCAACGACATTGTATCTGGTATTACTAGGTTTTTGCTGTAGGTTTGCAGAAACAAATTTGATTTCGTGTTTTTTGTAATGCTGCTGGAGAAATAAATATTTCCAATAGCCATATTACAGGAAAAATATATTTCCCATGCACAAACTGGAAAATGAATGTTATTGATATCAGCAGATATCAGCTATTCCTCAGTGTGATAGCTAGCAAATTTATTCACCATGTAGCAAGAGAATTAGCAAGACGTCATTCTATTTTACATGCAAATTTGATACTAATTAGTATTTGATAGAATAGCTGGTATATAACTTGTATGGAGTAATCATAAATTCATTCTTGTCTGTTAAGTTGAAAGATAAAAACGGTCTGGTAAAACAACTTATGGATTTCAATGGGAGATATTTCCTAAATGAACTTCAGTAAAATGTTGGTAAAACCAACTGGTCTGAAAAGTTAAGGGATGAAAACAGAGTGGAGACTTGGTATTACTTTGGGAAGGAGGATGAATTTGGAGAAGGATGAGCTTGACCTACTGACATGAATAACTATGTTAAGAGGGATCTCACAAAAATGCAGAAAGCAAAATGTGAAGGAAAGCACAGAAAAAATATAAAAACTTCCTAAGAAATGAAGAATTAAAAATCAAGAAATAAAAATCAGACTGAATAAGACACTGAAAAAGTTATTTAAACAGGCAACAATACAAGTCTTCAAAACCAAAAATGAGAATACAGAAAGAAAGATGTATCTTATACAATTACTGCCTATATGTCACTAACTAAAAGCGAGATGAATAACAAGAATGATGTTATAAACTCTGAATTGTTATAGCCAAGATGGGAACAGAACACCTAAGTCTTAATGCTCTCAAACCACATGACTATTCTCTCTCTATCCTGGAATGCTAAAAGATGCAACATGCAGAATTACAGGTCCAGTAGCAGCTTCCCATCAATTCAGCAATGAAAATAGTACAGCGGGAGAAAAACAAATACAATGCATCAAGGGAGAAAGAGGGGAAAGAATCTATCAAGATAACTTTAAGGCCCTTCATTGTTACTTTCCTTCACTTTTATAAAATAGCTTCAGTTCAGGGCAGATATAAAGTAAACTGACCTAAGGGATCTTCAATTTAAGCCATTTTAATTGCACTTGAGCTGGGAATAAGTACATCTCATCTGAGTGAATGTAATTTCTCAAGTTTTCTGAATCACCTATGACTGCATGAGTCCTTGAATCGATAGATTTTAAGGTCATAAGAAACCACTATGATAAGCTAGTCTGGCCAATATCCATACAATCTCATCCCTAATTTCTTCACTGAACTAGTGACTTCTCTTTGACTGATGACATAGGTTTTTAAACATGTTCTCTTTATTGGAAAATGCTTGCTGATAGAATCTATCTGTCATCAAATATGTTGTCATGTACCAAAGCTATGTCTTATATTACAGGTATGTAACCTTCTGACTGATACTCGCTTCCTACCCATCAAATTGTTCCATTTATTTATGGAGATCCATTTACATCCAAAAGTTGCAAATGATACAGCATTGGCACAAGTTTCATTTAAGAACTAACCAAAAGAAATACTTGAAACTATCTACAGAGTTAGCAATATACTCAAGACGGAAATGATCTGACAGCAGAACTGAAATCAGTTTTCACCCACGTGCAAATGCAGCATGAAGCAGTTACTGTCTTGTCCTTCCCTGAATGTTGTCAGACCCTTTTTGCTTTCAACTCTGGATTCTGTGAAGCCGAAAGCTGTGAAACTTTTCAGAAAGGCAAGCTAATGTTTAGATTGAGTAAACACTTTAAAGATGTTTTCTTTTTTTGCTTTGTCCTAGCAGGAAAAAAAAATAAAAAAAAAGAAAGAGGTTAAAAGTAAAGATCAATTTCCTGTGGGGAAGCTGATGAAATGTTTCATTATCTGTGCGGGGAGGCAGACAACTTCAAGGAAATGTCACTAACTTAGCGTGATATTCTTAAAGTAAGTATCATCTCACCCAGCAAAACCACAGGAAGACATTATAAGAAAGATCTGTGAAGTAAAATTAAAAAGTCTGAGGTAAATTTCTAAGGAGGGCATTTTCTTCTCCCTCCCTGACATATAATTAGAGCCCTGCATGGAACAGATAGGTCAGCCTGGTAAATGAGGGCACCTTATTACTTTGCGGCATCTGATATAGAAAGATTGGATATTTTAATTTGAAGGGGGAAAAAATGTATTTATAAATATTAGACATTTTCAACAAGTAGAAGATGACTTAGCCTTTTCTGCCACTACTTATGCTCTCGCTTCACGTTTTGGTAGTGGCATCTGAGCAGACGCAAGACTGTTAAACAATCAATTGAACATTTGTTTCTCACTTCACATTGATATCCCAGGAGGAGGGATGTTGTCCAACAAACACCAGTCTTATATGTAAATAAGATATAGGATATCTATTCCCTTTCCCTCTCCTCTTTCCCCCAGTGGGAGCCTGGAAGGGGAAAGAAGGAGGAACTTCTCAGTCAAGACTCCCTTTATTTTTTCTCATCTTCAGTCAAGCATATGGGCTTCCAATTAAAGAACTAGAACAACAGTCCCTTCTTTCTGTGAGATAATTTTGAAATTCTTCATGAACACTGTTACATTTTAAGCTAAATTCTAATTTAGTCCCGGTAGGTGTAATTCTTAACTTTATTCATCACATTTTGCAGTGTCTGGTATTTAAGAAAAGCAAATTAAAACTGTCCACCAAGCAGCTGGTCAAGAAGAAATCTGATCATATTCACAGAGTCTAACCGTTAATAAAAATTAAATAAATTTAAAAAAAAAGCAATCTTGTCCCACAAGACCTCTAAAGGGAGACTCACAATGAGTCAGTGATAAAATGGCTTGCGCTTCCATGACATAAAGCAGGCCTGAGCAAGCCAATCTCTCTGCAACAACTTTATCAAGGCTGCTTGCTGATTGATAGCAGGAAACTGCATAGTTTTTTGCTTCCTTGTCTATACACAGGATGCCAAACATATCTCATTAAGAACATCTGCACTCTTTTCTCAAGAGGTTTTCAAAGAGGGCAAAGCAGCAGGGCCAAATGCTGTGCCACGTAGACTCTGCTGCGCCAGGCAGAGCTGCTCCACAGGTAACCAAAAAAGCAGCTAATTGCCAAGGAAAAGGGAATCCACTAATCCACTGACACCTTCTCTTTCCTCCACTAAATCCACACCAGGGAGTAAGAGGGGTGACGCGGGTTTTGTCCCCCAGGAAGTGAGGAAATACATGAGCAAACTCCCAAGCTTTGAAAAAGGGAAGCTGGAAATTAGTAAGGCTTTTTCTGGTTACACTTAACACTTAGACTCCTGATGACTCTGAAAATATGATGCGAAATGAAGTTCTGTGCAAAATCAGGAGGTACATCACTGTCATTACCATTGCCAATTCAGGCAATGTCTTAAAAAGCATTCTGGGCATGTGCTGCAAAATGAGACTGATTTGACTATTTTATCTGCAAAGCCTTTGATTTGCTTTATGACAAAGATTCAAGTGAAACTTTAGTTTTCAAAAATAGTTCAGAACAAGAAGTTGGCAACACCAAACAATTACGCCACCTCTCCATAGTTCCTGGATGGTGAATAGANAAAAAAAAAAAAAGGAAAGTTTCCATGCACACAAGGGCAGGGGAGGAGGAGATGGAATAATTAGCCAGTTGCTATAGCAACACAGATAGAACTAGGACACATCCCACTCACATGAAAAGTTTATCTTAGATTTGGTTAAGTATTCCTAATATAGACCTTTTTCTTGGCTTTGAAAATCCTAAATTCTCAGTTTTTCTGTGATTACAGTGAAAACTCATTTAGGTTTTCCGCAGAATTCAGGTATCGGCAGACAGAAAACTTCAAAATTTCTAGGATAAACTTGACTGGGCATCTGCACACCACAAAATAGGAGCTTTGACAGAGAAGAACAGCAAATTCAAGGTAAAGCTGTCTCAGAGTTCTTTCCATTCAATCAGTGCTCCAGAAGTTTGACTGAAATGGGAATATTCTGTGTAAGACTGCTGTCTATCCTGAATACCTTTTTCTCCCCAAATACCAGTGAGTTTCTCAACTCGTATTTTATCCCCTCCAAGAGCTAACTGTCAATTTCCCAGGGAAATTTGAAGAAGCTGCTTGGACAAGGCCACATAGTGCTGGACACTGCACAGAGGCACTAGAGACTTGCCTTAAACTAGTGCCCTATCATCTGCAACCGGGCAAATCATATGATATGCCTACATAGATGAAAAAACGCTTCGGAGCTCTGCTGTGCTGCTTCTGGATAAACGCTGTCTTAGATATGACCAGGCATGATCAGTGTGTGGCAGAGCTCAGGACCATCCATGTAGACCATCCCATGCTTCTGTTCTTATCAATGAAAGGGGGACAGTGCTTGACTCCTTCACAGAGACACTTGAAGATAACTAAAGTCACTAGTTGAACCTGCCATTTGCTCACCATTCTCCAGTCCTTCTGGCTATCCTTAGCACATTCCAGATTCTCCCAGCAGTGAAGCAGCAGCTGGCTTTTGCTCCTGAGATATATATTACGCATGATAACCAAATGTCCCGCAGAAACTTCAGCTGGAAACCAGTCCTGAAATTTCAGGCAGAATCTGGTATGCAACCAAGCTTCTTCTGCAGTCTTTTCTGGACTGTTTTCCAGATAAGGTATACACTGGCTTGTGCTGCTGCAGTCATAAAAATGATCACCAGGTAAACAGGAAATTCTTTTGAAAATTTGGCTTGTAAGCTTAGTTTGTCATTTTATAAATTGGCAGTAATGATGCTCATGTGAGACCTTTGCATGGAAGTTTCTCTAGGAATACAGGGTATTATTAATAGTAATTGCATTTTTACTGATGGCGTGATACTTCATCTTTCAAAACTAGATTAATGCTGTTGAAGCAAATTCAATACTATTCTAATATACATACCAGATACATCAGGCTCTTTTTCCTTCTATGGTCTTTCTTTCTCATTGTGTGGTTGCTTTTTTTTAGCTTTTGCTGAAATGAAACCAGGCATATAAAACATTTCAGAACATAAACTATCACATACATTTCTTCTACCATGGCTCTATTCCCTAGCCATTGCTCAGAACCATGATTCATCTTTGGAAGGTAAACACCTAATGAAATTATTATTTTTTTCCAGTACTGTACAGTGACATACATAATCATCCATCTAAATATGGACCAGATGGGACGTACCCTACCGCAACAATAAATGAGAAAGAAATAATTCATAGATTTGGGGGTTTTTTTTTCCGGCTTTTTATGGACTGTACAGTGGCATTCTGAGCATCAGGGTCAATGTCAATATATTCTTGTGTTCACTGGGCATTAGCATTACAGTTAGAAAATTTAACCATAACACTGGATTTACATAAATAAGACCAAAACATATTAATGTAAATATTAATAATCCATTCACAAATAAGCTGAAGCTTGTCTTTTGTAAAAGCTGAAGAAAATACATGTGGTGATAAAATGTATATCACAGCATGCATATTGTGCAGGAGTACTACCTTTGTTACTAGTATCAGAAAGCATGCAAAGCTGAACCATTTATAAAAGCTGGTCTTCAAATATTTATGAGTGTCAGGACATACATTTTCTAATTGAACTTGAAATTTCTCTGGTTGAAGCCAGCTCCCAGAATTATTTTTTTTTTGTGAATTATCACAAATCAAGTGATAGTAAAGAAAATGAAGCAAAGAAACTATTTAAAAAAAAAATTAAATTAACAAATTTAAAACATTAAAAATTAAAATGTTAAACATTAACAATTTTTTTAAATTATTTTATCTATATAAAGTGGACTTAAAAGATTAAGAGCTCTGTTCTCAAGTGAGACACAATTGCTACTGAAAGAGGTGAAGAGAAGAGCACTGGAGTCATTTCTGCTCAAACTATACTGACAAGTAGACTAGACACTCCCAGAGTAGAAAAGCACTGAAGGCAGTGGTGTAGAAATGCTTTCTCTCTACTGAAGTGTTCCCACAACTAAGGTAATTCACAGAGGTCAATTATATTAGCGTTCAGCTCCTTCTAATAAAGGGACTATCATTAACGGACTGATGTGAAGCTTTACATCCTTCAGGTAAAACTGTAAATTTTGCACAATCAACTGCCCTGAGCTCTGGGTGGAGCCTCTAGGCTAAGCAGCAGACGAACATGGATTTCGATATCACAATTTGGGATGAAAAAAATCTACATTCTAAGTAAGTCCCACTTTCTTCATGTATGACTTTGGATGGCCCTGCATATATTGGACAATTAGAACAATTAATTAGATAACTTGTATTTTCTAACTACTGTAAAATAATTCAGATTTTGGGTGACTAATTTCAGAAGCACCAAGTACACGCTGCTTACTATAAGCTATTTGTCAGGTTTCCAGCATCCAACCATTTCACAACTATTCCTGGGGGAAGTGGGGGGGAAGGTAGCTGGAATTATTTAGTTTAATGTATAAAAGTATGGTTTTCACCCTCTATTGATTCCATCTTATTTTATATGAATAGTCATGTTTTCTAATCAAAACAAGTGACAACTATTACAGTGTTCTTATATGTGTCAATACATCTTAGATCTACATGATTTGAAATTGAAAAAATATTCATAATGTTAACCTTTACCTATCATATTTTTTGTTAATGTAGGCAAAAAAAATCTTTCGACAAAAAATGTTTAGTACAGAAAGGACATAATTGTACATCTTCCTTTCCTAATAAATGACTAATCAGTCATTCATTCATTCACTTCATATTAATTGTTAAAAGATTAATCATGATGAACTAACGTATTATTAATATCCACATTATATGTGTATCCATGGAAATTCCATCGCAATATGGCGATTAACTAATGTACCATTATTTTGAAGTTAATTATTGTAGCATTAGAAGTAACTATGAAGAAAGGATTCAGGGAATTTTTTCCTATTATTTTTCTTCTAATGTAATTTTGTATTTTATCGTATTAGAAAAGTGAATCCAGGGAGAGGAAAAGCTAGGATCTGGAGCTATTCCATTTTATTTCCCTAGTTTCTTTCATTTTCAGCTTGTATTAATGATTTTTTTAAATGGCAAATATCACAGTCCAATCATTCTACTGAGAAGTAATAACTGTCTACTATGAAATTTAGTAGTTCTCAACTTGCCAAGCCAAGGTTGTTATGAAGAACATGAGAAAATTCAAAATTCTTTTATTATATTTAAAAAGAAAAAGAAGAACAATTTCTAAGGTCCATAGATACAGTAAATAAATAAATCTATCTAGTGAACAGTCATCTTTATTATTCTTTTTTGCCTTAGCCTTGGTTAAGAAATCAGATCTTCGGTATTCATGATGTGTGCATTTTTCTTTTTTTGCTTTGAATTTCAATGATATATGCTAATTCGATATTTAGTTTGTGTCTGTGTGCATACATACACGCACACATATATACACACCGGTCCTTCAGGTACAGGGAATAATACTGTTTATCTTGAAACTTTGACAAAAATTCCAGTTAGAATTCCAGTTATAGGAAACTGTGCTAGATTTTAAATATCTGTATTTTTTGAATAAATCTTCACTTACAACAATGTATCTATAAAAAAAATGTTAGAAAAAATACTGTGTTGTCAGTGGTAAGAAAAATCTAAGAAATCATTAAGCTTATTTAAATCACAAGACATTTAAATAGGATTTTTATTTTTTAATATATTATGATTTCGATGTCTGGGCTTTGTGTCTGCAGATCATGAGCACACTACTGTGTGAGCACCAACTTAGACCCTGGCAGTTCTTGGATCTGTGCAGAGCTGCATAACACTTTTTAGTGTTTGTTTACCACTACTGTTATCCTTCCACATCTCAGAAATCCTTGCATTTTAGGCTTTAGAACTTCAATTTTGAGCCACCTCTTTAAATAAATCTAGTTGATCTGTGGTCTGAGTCAGTCCTCCCCTTGAAAAATTCACTTGGTTGTTTTCAAAAGAGTTTGAAGAGCAAGCTTTTACCTCTGAAAAAAATTAGATAGGCGGTAGTTCAAAATGTTTGTTAACAGGACTGTTTCCACCCTGTTCCAGAAGGTTGCTAGATGACAATCTGAGATCAATGGCATTTAAACTTTGTTTAGGTACTTTCCTAAATAATTTTCATTCATCTTCACAGCAAAATGAAAAAAGAATCTTAACTTTGAAATCAATATAAGCCGTCATACTGATACTTCAATGAAATTTCCATGGGTTTTTTTACATGTCTTTGAAATCAGCTATGTTTAAGACTATAGGATCTCTTGAATGCCTTCCCTTGATTTCAGGAAACTCATGTTTTTTGGATTGTAACTCTTAAGAAGAAGAAAATAAACATTCCTGGAACACCCAATATTTATGCTTAAAGTGTTAACAAAGATGTTAAAAATCTAAATTAATTATGAAAGATCATGTTGGCAACATTCCGTACTCAAATATCAAACCTGATATAGAAAACTTGTTAAGGAAAGCATCTATATCAAACATTACATTAACTAATTTTTGGAGAGAAAAAAAAAATCTATGCCCCATCTGACAGTTGTGATGATACTGATCAGTAACCAAGACTGCAGACTGTTGGCTGATGCTGAAGTTAAACGCCTATGACAGAAATAGCAGCAGTGATGGATAGCTTTGGATCTGCTGAACTGACAAAACACTACAATGCTTAGGATGCTTAGTTGTCAGTAAAAACAGGCAACATAGGGACATGATATTTGAAGTCTTTGCATGACATAATATGAAATGATGGTCAGCACTGGACCTTGACTACTTGACATTAACAGTGTTAATTTATATGTAAGAATCTGCCTACCACAGCTGCGATACTTTTTCATGCAAGGTCATTTGTTGAAATATCAACATGGAGTACAAACTAACATATGGAAGTTGAAGCTGGTGCCGCTACAAAGACATAAGAAACTCAAACTTTTGCACTGATGACTATGTACAGTGGAGATTATTTGCATCATCCTTCTCTACATCTCCTTACAAAACTAGCTGTTTGTGAGTAAACTATCTCACATACGTTCTGGAGGCATTCAAATCCATGTGATTCCTTTTTTCTACATGCATATAACTTAGAGGAAATAAAAAGAAAAAAAAGATCAAACAGATAAGCAAGAACATCATGACATGTGTAAGCTGCTTTTCTACACCAAAGTCACCATTTCTGTCCATCCATCCATAGTGTTGCATCCCATAGCTGCCCAGCACTACTATTTTTTTCCCATTCTGGTCTTATTGTACTTTTCTGCTCTTTTCTTTCAGTTAAAGCAATCTCCTTCAAACAAAATCCATCAAGTCACTTTAGGAACTAACATGATTACTTACTCCATTTGTGGGTCATAACCCTTTTCCTTATTTTGTCCGTCTATTGCTAAGACTGAAAGCCCTTTGGAGAAGTCCCATTTGCTATTTTGTACAATTTCTAGCACATATGGTTCCCATTTTTACCTAATCCTCCAGTAACATCATAGCAAAATATATCAAAATGGATATGTTAAGCTACCAGGGAAAATGATTTCATCTGCAGTGTTGTGTTGAATGGATTCAAGACCGAATCTACATTCCTTCCTTCTTTTTAGGCATGACCACAGTGCCAGCTTTAAGCGGGCACAGCTGTATTTCCTGAAGGAAACTTCAGGTTTACACTCACCTTGGGATGCTTGCACTTACCTGATTCAAAAGGGAGGCACCTTGTGCAATTTCCAGAAATTCCTTCTTGCAGGGCAGTGTTTGAGAGGGTGATCTGGCATCCCTCCTACTATTTGTCTTTCTAATATCCTACCTTTGTTCTGTAGAATAGGGTTCACTCACATGACTTTGGCTATATAAGAGTTAAATGTCAAGAACTGCATCCTCTGTAGTAAACAGACACAGACAGATACCTCCAGAAAATGATTCACTCCTCCACACTTAGGCTTCTAGAGACATCTAGTTCATTCTTTAAAGCCATAGACCTATTTAATTGAAAATCACTGTAAATAATTTTACTCTAGTTTTATTTCTACTCAGCAGCCAAATTTTTCTTTCTCATTTCCATATAGGTATAACAACTGTGCGTTAAATTAAACTCAGATTTTTATTTTTTCATCGTTTCTCTGAATACTTTTATTATGCTTAAATTTCAGTGGTTAATCTGATACATGATCATATTTGTGCAAGGGAGAAGTATTTGCACTTTCCAGTAAATGTTGGCTTTTCTGAAATCTTTTTTATTGCCTGGAGAAATAATCATGTTTCTGGTAAATATCTGCAAAATTTGATCTTACACTTACCTAGCAGTGTTTTAAAAATTGGGTGGAAACAGAGTATACTTTTAAAATAAACTTAACTGACTTTTATTGCTGATCCACTTTCTCCTTCCCAGACTTCATGGTGGGAAGTGTCATCCTTCTCACTCACCCTAACACTGATGAAAATTAGCAAGAAGCAGTTCTGACCTATTAATTGCAAAAAGAAAATAAATGAAGATATATACCATTTTCTAGGTGTTAGGACTGGTAATATTGATATTACAAGTGAGGAAATTAATTTTTAAGTTTTAAATCCAGCTTTTGAAAGAAAAATAAAGACAAAAGTTCAGACACCAAAAAAACCAGATCATTCCATCAAGTATTAGATAGAAAAAGGAGGTGAAAGAAGAGAAAGGGAGAACAGTAATAGGAAAACTAATAGAAAAACAGATCCAATGTGCCTGCATTGATTTTTGTGATTACTGTTTATTAAAATGCAGTGGATACAGATTATCTTTCTTTCAAATGCTCTGTATTTATTATTGCTTCATTTGCTTTGAAATGATAACTGCAGGCACTTAAATAAATGGATTCCAACATTGTCTAGTTTCATTCTACCATCCTTGTCTGTGATAAGTACCGCAGTGGAAATGTTATTCTGAAACTTCTTTAAGCAATGTTTTTCTGTTAATCACAAGATCTTTCTTTGTATGTCTTCTGTAGTGACTGTACTGCCTACATTTTCTTTCTTATTCTAATGATGGGAGAATATTTTCTAATATAAAAAATTTTCTGTGCTTTTGGAAACAATTTTTACCATGATTTTATTGTATAATTTATATTTTTGAGTTAGGCATTCTAAGATACGGCAGAATCACTGGTTCTGCCACAGACTTCCTAGATGACCCTTTGCACAAGTCCAAATAGGTTATGGCCATCTAAGTAAATTAAAGGTGGCCAGGCATGTTCCTGGGAACTGAGGCCCTCTGGCATGGAACACCCATATCTATGCTAATAGGATGTTTTTCTTCTCCCAGGTAGGGTAGATGTTTGCAAACTGCCCATTGAGAATGGTCTCTGGACTTACTTAACTCCCAAACTGAAATCAAAAATTGTTTGTAGGATGCTTGTTGGATCAGCCCAAATCTTGTGAGAAACTGCTCTAACAGACATAGGAACATTTCCAGGCACTGCTTAATATACTAGTAGAGGTGTATCTTTAAATTCTCTAGATCAAATTTCTAGAACTGTCATAATAGAGATGGGTATACATGACAATTCTAAGAAATTTTACAAAATAAAAGTTAGGTGTATAGATGCCGATGCAAATCCCATTAACTGCCTCGTTGCATTACCTAATTGCATCTTTAGACGGTTATGTGCATTTTAAAATGTCTTCCTGTAAAATAGAATTTATAGTTCCTTCCTTTTTTGTCTTGCAGCTCTCAGAGAACTACGGTGCAGTAGGTGGCTATGGGCTAGAAATCCAGGTACTTTTGCAGGCTCCTGGTCAGGTTTCACAGCCAGTGCTGAGCTCTTTATGATGACAACACGGTAATGATAGACAGCTAGTCAATTAAAAGTTTGCTTGGGTAGGTCTATGAGCGGCATTAATGATACAGGTATCACACCTATAGAATCAGGATTGTAAGGAAGGTAGGCATTACTTCTTTACTCACACAAACTACAAATTTACAGTCCAGCACCTATGGTGTCAGAATTATTCTCTCCCATTATGGAGAGATGCTTTTTGTTTCAAGTGGTTAGGGAACACAGAATGCTGCTGTTGGGAAACTACTTTCAGTTGGCCAATTGCAGGTGAAAATCTGCCTAGAAAACCCTATGGTGTCAGTCTGGAAATTCCCCACTTTCTAATCACAATTTCAATATTATGATCTTTTGCCAACAAGTCCTAAAAGAGATCTTTTGTTTCAGCAGTAATCCCCTAATTGCTGAATTGTTACAATCTGTATTTTTGCTATGTATGAAGTTTTGCTATTTCTAATAAATATGCTTATTTATAATTGACTTTAAACACTCCTTAAAACACTCTCATTATAGCTCTAAATGTGCTTTTTCCTTACATGTTCCCACCCTAATGACTTCAAAATCTTAATTCAGGAATGTAGTTAGACTACTTCTCTGAAGGTTTGAAGAGCACTGAGGAATGCCTGATGGATGTATCAACTACCAGTCTGATGTATGAATTAAGATATATAGAGAGATCTCCATAATGAACACAAAAGCCATTGCATTAATTTGAGAGTGAACTATCACGCTTACAAACTTCTCATGGCAGCAGTGCTGCACTTTGTTGAAGTGGTAATTTCATAATTCTCGGAGACAGTACCCTCATTATCACAGCCCAAAGATACTGTGGAGCCCCTTTATTAGACAAGAAGAGGTACATGATGGTACCAAGTAGTTTTCCCTCTTCTCTTTCAAATTGGAAGGAAAGGAAAACACAGAATCCACAAAGAAAGCAGGAATGCAGTAATGGTGTAGACCTTCTGAGAGCTCTTTCTGCCTACTAGTACATACCATCTCCTATTCTGTGCACGTTGCCTAGGCAATACCAGTCTTGCTGTTTTCCAGCTCTTCAGTGATTCTGCCTTACTCTGCTCCCAGCGTAGAACAAGCCATATGGGCTTGGGCCTTTTTCCTACATTATTTTTGTGGTGGTTCAGGGTATTCTTTATCAACAATGTTCAAAACTCAAGTCTTTAGTTTACAGGAAAGACTGGTTAGATCAACTCTGCTAGATAAAAGAAGAACAATACCTATCCCTGCAGGCAGAGTGAAGAATCTAGCATCTGTAGTACCTAGGATGAGCAAACGTGTTGTGTCCACACCATGGAGCACTCTGGTCTGGAGTCCCTCTGAGCCCAGTGAGGAGTTTCTATTGGTCTGGCACTAATCCATGTGTTTTGTATGTCTTGACAACTTAAACTGGCTTAAACAGTGCAAGGGCTTTTCTGCAGCTCAGCAAAGAGGTTGGCATTCGCACAGCAGGAAAATGAATCAACTGTGTTGCATGCTGTGGGACATGGCATGGGGGGATTTGAAGGTTCCTGAGGCTGCAAAGTTTCCCAGGATAAAGCTGAAGAACAGCTGTGGCTGGAGAGACCCACGTCTGAGACCCTGGACCATTTTTTCAGAGGCATCCCTGAGATTAAATATCAATTGGTCTCTACTTGGGTATTATTTTGAGAACAGCTAGCTGGAGCAGTCCAGAACAGAGCCAGAGAGCGAGCCAACAACCAGACAGTGAAGGCACAGAGCAGAGACTTCCATTATCCACGTTTTTGTCCTAGAGCTATTCTATTTAGGAAGATGGCCGTACATCTCAGACTGCAAGTGTAGGGTCAGGCATGGGATCAAGGCAGCATTTTTTGCCAAAAATGCTTCAGTGAAGGTGCACATTTGAACTCTGAAACCTGGCTGAGGAGAAAGGTGAGGCTTATTCACCTGTCAGCATGCACCCAGGTCTGCTTCTTTTCTGTGAATAAGGTTGGTGATGCTGATCACACAGACTCCTCCACTCTCTTCTGTCAGCCCTTGCAGCAATGTTACATCACTGATGTTGGATAGGTCCTTTCCAGAAGGTCTGACATCATGTAAAACATTGAGTTGTGTAGGATGCCTGTGGTTAGTCTCAGAGCAATGGTGACCTTGCAACATTTGAATTACAGGATGCTTGGATGAGCAATGTAAACACGTAAAGTCTGGGTCTCAGGGTATGTCATGCCTTTAATAGGCAGAGAAGGGCAATTCCCTCTTATATATGACTGAGAAAAGTAAAGAGCTGTATTGCGTAAAGTTCATAAAGTCTGGTATGTATTTGTCAGCTGTACTGACTGTATTAGGCCTACATTCCCATGTATAACTCCCAGGAAACTGGCACTAGAGAAATATGCCACAGGAAAGTATTTCTTTGATTTAACAGAGTCTTATGGAAGCTCTGTTTTGCTTTGTTGTTTTGGGAGACGTTTTTGTTCCAAGAGAAATCCAGCCAATCTATTCAGCCCAAGTACTTCTGTAAGAGGAAAAAAAGGATCAAGGAAACAAAGGAAACAGTCATTGACTCAAAAAGCTCATTGTATTTAATGAGCTTTTTCATTAGTCCTTTTTTTTTGTGATTCTAGGAAATTTTGCCCTTTAAAATTACTTCTTTGTTTGCACTTCCATTCAGAAAAGAAATGTTTTAGTTACAATTGGGTGTCCTTTTTAAACAACAAAAATCTTTTCTACAGCTCCCAATTGCTTGGGTCTTCTCTTTCTAACACCAAGTAATTTGTCTTCTGTTAAACACAAACCTATTTTTGCGAGAAGCACTTTAAAATAAACAAAGCCCACAACATATACCTGACAAGCTTTTCATGGTGTGTGTTGTACACAGATCCAATAATATGCAAACACCTGATCCTCATTTTGAAGATCTCAAAGGTCATTTAAATGAATGCACAATTAAAGTATTTTAATGAGTTTGATTACATTTCTCTTGCATATGTTTTTGAGGACTGAAGAAGAGGGCCATAAAATATTGCTTCAAAGATAATTCCCTGGCAATTCTGGGAATGCCGTCATAGCATTCACAAAAAATTGGTAATAGGGAAGAAGAAAAATGGCAGTGTAAGCAACTTGGAACATAAATTGAATTTAAAACTCACAGTTTATGAGTTCTTCAACTACATAGTTGAATGGCCAAAAAGAAAGTAGTAATCCTTATCTAATTCTTATCGGCATTTTTCCTGTGTTTGTGTTTGTTGTGTAAGTTTCTTTAGGCAGGGAATGTTTGTGTATTGTCTAGTATTGTAATAATTTAGTCTAGATTTAGAGCATTTGGGTAATGCCTTAAAACAAAAATAATAAACATAGTCCTACTTTGATGTAGATACACAGAGACCACTGCTACTTTGCAAAGTTTTTCCGACTTGGGTTGCCTACAATCTTCCTATAGTTGCAATAATGTCCCAAGATGGGAACAAGTGTGGGAATGGCAACTAGAAAGCTTTGAATATTTCATATATAATAACAAGTACCTGTGGTCTCCACTGAAAGACTCAGATACTTGATGCATGACATGGCAAAACACTCTGCATTACCTAATCCAGAGGGAGCAAGGATTTAACTGGAATTTAATTTCCCACTCTGCTTCCCTTAGGTAAATAACAGAAGAATCTGATCATAGGCAGAAGAGAAAACATTTTTTGGAATTAGTGTTCTGCTACCAACTATCATAGGGTCTTACCCTAAAATAAAAATGCATTTTCTCTGCATTGCCTGACTAATAATGACTTCTGAACTATAGCCTTGGATGAGTGAGAAGACCTCAAGAGGTCGTTGTTTTGCCTTTGAGTCGTTCCATCACTTACACATGCAGGCATGAAAATCTGTCATTTTTCATTTTGAGAACAATATTATGAATGGAAAATGTAGCTAAGCAGCACAGTTTTCTCAGCATCAATTGCTCCTTCCCTCCTGGTTGTAATGAGGATTGCTTTTGATGATTACTAGGATGGTGTTTTGCTATTGCCAAGGCACTGGCATGAACACTTCCTTGCTTTCATGAACTCTTTTTTTTTACTGTGCTGTTGACAGCAGGATTACACTGATTAAATGTATCTGTTCAAAGTAGGTCAGATGAATACTGCCCTAAATGTGGAGAAATTTTCACTGTAAGTACAGGGGATCCTGGGGTGACTGTTCACACTGAAATAAAATCACATTAATCCCGACTTTCTTGTCTTTTTGAAGAGTGGAAGAAACTCTGATGAATTTTTCCACCTTACTATAGCATAGTAATTTCTTATGAAAACATTCTTCTCCATTAAAAACATAACCACAGATCCACAGCGTGTTGCAATTTACACGTTTAAAGCAGTACTACACCAAAGTGTTCTGCAAACATTGCGTAGCCATGCAGGAAGACAGCACATGGTCATTAGTTTACTGTCACATCTCCCCTTACTTTACTGACTGCCAGGTTCTTCATATGGACAGAAGTCTTAGAGAATACATGGGTTATCATGCACTTATGTTTCATGCCCTAAACATCCAGAGGTCTTCCTGACATGTTATGAAGAAGTGCATTACTGTAGCTTCCAGGAAATATTCTTCTCCCTAAAACACAGAACGAAAACCAAAGTGAAACAAGAGGCAACTTCTTTATTGTAAAATACAGTCTGAGTTGCAGTCTTGTGCTCCAAAAGACACCTATTATCTTCTTACTTACCCAGCACATACTGAGTACCTAGCATCGTGATTAGGACCTCATGTCAGAGGCAAAAGGAGTTCTGGGATCTGCCTCAAAGAGTGCCTATGTATTTTACATTAAAACTCTACTTTATTTATCTGGAAATTTCTTCAGTCAACAGAGAATAAGACTGAAATTCCTAGGAAATTTCTCTCAAAGAAAAGCTCCTAGAAAGGAGTTTTCAGTCTATTCTTCGGAAATCAATGGAAAGTGTGAAGCCCAACTGGAATTAGAAGCTGAAGCAATGTGTTTTAAGCCTTTGCCTACATGCCAGAGGAACTTCCGAATAAGGAAGACTCCTCATCAGGTGTGAGAATGGTGGTCTTGAGCAGAATTTGTCTACTGCAATACTTGGGGTTGAACAAATATTCAAAAAAACCCACGTAAGCTCCTATCTAACTTGCTGCAGAAATGCTCAGTTGTAGCTAAGTCCTGGGAACTACGTGTCCCAAGCTTTGCTTTAGTGCTTAGGCCAGGCAAACAGGTTTAAGTGGATTACAAACCTAAAATATTCTAGCTATTATAGACGAGGACTGCACTGTCTGAAATTACAGCAGGATATTATAATTTAGTGGTCCTAATCTTACAGAAATCTTTCATACGCTTGTTTCTCCCTACGTGTTGTGTTAGCTCTCTTACTGGATGCAGGGAATTCATAGTTCTGTGAATTTCTAGAACTTTGTGCAGACTTCAAAAATAATGAAAAAGACCATTTTATTTCTCTTGGCATAGTACTTAGGAGTTTGGGGTTTTTTTGGTTTTGCTTATTTGTTGGTTAGTTCACTGGAGGCTTTTTTTCCTTTTATCATAATTTGCAGAAATTTAATAGTATTAATTGAAATATTAAATTGGGATGTCTTCTAAAATTCATAATTATTTTATTTATTTATGCATTTAAATATTTTTCCTACATTAGATCTATCCTAACACAAGTCTGACCAGTTTTGATTTGGCTGTACTTGTTCATCCCCTCTCTCATTATTGAAAGAAATTTCCATATTTTATTCTTTAATTTTGTCCTTTTCAAAAACTGACCAATCGTGTTGGTTTCTGGCAGTAATTGTGTTGCAAATGGATCTTTTCCTAGCTTCATCTGAGGTGCAACTTGCTAGTATTTTTCATTCACTTCGCTCTTTAGACATTAGGAACGCTGGTAAAAATAAAATACTTACAACATTTCATTTAGCATCCACTTTGAGGAGATTTTTAGCAGCCTTGTGGCCAGTGGATCGATGGAGCTCTATCTAGTGGTAGGACAGCAGGAAACTTTGAGATAAAATTGACTAGGGTAAAAAATGCTCCATAAAACATAGTAAACAAATTGAACAGCAAAATTTAAAACCCAAATAGAAAAAAATGTAACTTTCTCAACGTAAAAAGATCCTATTTGTAATTTTTGTATTTTACATGACAGACTTTAGGTTAAAAGAATTTTGCTCTATTCTAGCCCTGGTAATGAATCAAGTAAGTTCTTCCATTAGATTTTGTATAACTGAGCTTTTCTATTTTGTATATTATCACCTATAAAACAACTGCTCTAAACTATGCTTTTGATATCTTTGCATTGTAAAATTCTATGGAAGAGGAAATATTTTATCTACCTCTCACTGATTTTATGTAAATACCTGCACTGTTTACATATGTACACAGTGTGGTCACAAGATCCATTGTAACTGCAAGATTGGGCTGGATTATGAGGTTGTCTGGCAAGTCTCTACTGATCATGATACACTCTGCAGTCAATTATCCCATAGATAGAATGTGCAAACTACAGTGAGGTCCAAGAAGAGAGATAAAGGAGAAACAGACTGGTCTTGGCAGTCAGTCTTCTGGTATCGTGGAAAGGAAAAAACAGAAGATACTGGAGGATGGGTAGTTAGTGAGGAATTGAAGGAGTTTATTGAAAATCTCTGACTCCATCAAGGCCACAGAAAGGACAATGTATTCCAGATCACAGGCAGCTCCTCAAAGGGATGAGAGTGAACTCCTTGTCTTCGGTTTGGGTGACAGAAAAAGCATCAAATTAATAACAGGATGAAAAGGCATCAATGACTCAAAAGTAGTTTAAATCAGCATGTCAGGAACAATCAAAACAATCACCAAAAACATGGAGAAAAGACGTTTTTTCAGTTGCTTGCGTGCCGATTAGAGGTTAATGAGCAAGAAGAACTGGAAATCCTCATTGAAAAGAAGAAATTTTACACAGCTCAAACAAGTGAAATCCAGCAAAATTATTCATGTCATTGGAATACCAAAATAATGTGTTAAAGCCTGATTGTGAGGGACATAATAGCTAAAAGAGGAAGATGCTGTGAAGGAGTTTTTGGCACCCCAGAATCAAAAGATATCAAACACAAGAGGCATGGCTCTCTTCTCCAAAGTCTGTGACTAAGAGGCACAGTAGTATCTGTCTCCTGGGCTTTTCTGTAATGGCAGAGGGGAAGAAGGATCATTGCGGAGAATTTCAGTCCAGGAGATTTGTACAAAAGAATTTCAAACACTGGAAAAAGTGGCCCAGAGAGTTTGTGAAGCCTCTATCCCCATAGATATTTAAAACCCAACTTTTAAACGTCCTCGGAAACCTGCTCTTGGTGATGTTGCTTTGAGCAGGGTTATGGATGAGAAGATCTCCAGAGATGCCTTTTGACCTCAACTGCTGTGTGATTCTATGAAAATCAATGAAATCCAGCAGTTCAAACTTACTAATACTAATAACAACACCTGAGTGTGGTAGAAGCGATGGGTATGACAGAAGGATATGGATACAGAATCTTGTTACAGGACAACTCTGAGACACCAAAGTGATACAGTTTCAAAACTGGGAAACAACACATTAAAGTGTACCAATGGCTGCATTTCTGGTAGATATGGGAAAGGATTAATATCATTTCACATGTATACCTCAGTTTCAGCTCTATTTAAGAAGGATGAATTAAGCATGCATGGTACAGAGAAAAGTTCTTAAAACATTATTATCTTTCCTAAAACTGGCTAAGTTTTCTATTAAAAACATAAAAACAACAAGTCCCACCATGGGAAAAGCCTAAGCTAAGGAAAATAAGCATAAATTCAGGTTGGAAATATGAAGCAGACTTATAACTAGTAGAAAGAAGTCCTGAACAACTTTCAGGAGAGTGACAGGAAAAAAATCCAGCTGTTTTGAAATCATGCTCTTTCAGCTGATGGATTATGGATGATATTTGTTGGTAATAGCATGGGGCTGGAACTCAAGACCTTGTTCAGGCATTAAATATATAGAGAATTTCTAAATGACTGTGACAAAAAGTACATTACATCCAGGAAAAGGTAATTTTACTCTGGATGTGAGAATGATGGATAAAAACTGCTTAATACTGGAATGGTTTAGGAACTTCCTATTTTGACTTAAGCTTGTTTATTATGACTTATTGTGAGTAAGTTTTTTTCACATTCATGCAGGTAAGCAAGGAAAAGGCCAGTCAGTAATATGTACTCTCACATTTTGAAAGAACTATTTTCACAAAGTTTGGGATGATCGCAGCTGATTTGGAAGATAACATGGAAGCAGGAAAAAAACTAATTAAAACCAAGAGTTATTTAAGAATTTTAAATATTTTAAGGATATAATTTTTTAGTAGATTAAAACCTTTTGCTTCTACAGCAAAGACAGAATAGCTTTGGCTAATTTTGTCCAGAAAGGGGAAAAAAGATGGTAACAGACTATAAATAATACAAATAGTAGTTGTGAAATGCAGAAAATTTATATAGGGAAACTAAGAAGGGAACATTATTATAACAAAAATATTGGTTTATCTCTACATGGAGGTCATAAAATTGTTGAAAATCATGACAAAAACCCTACAAAACCTGTACTTCCAGTTTCACAGCTTTGGGGAGGACACACTAGAAAAGGAAAAACACAAGCTTAGACAAAAAAATTTCTTAATCACAGTGACTTTATTCTCAAGAGCGTTCAGGAGTTACATGTCTTTGAGAAAAACATTCTTTTAAGAGCTGTTGTCCATCACTCTGACTTTACACTTTCTGAGAATTCTATTGACTGGGACGTGTCCCTCTGACACTTGCTTATCCTGCTTCTATGTAACAACAGGCTGAGGTGATGTCAGCCCTCATCTGAGAAACTCTGGCCTCCCTTATGCCATAGGAGTTAAATATTTTTCTTACTGAAATCATTCTGATTTACAAAGAATGTACACAGAGGTTCCATTATTCCAAACACAGTACAATTAAACAACAGGAGAGCATTTCCTTTCTCACAGTTCTATGCCAGCTTTCCAGACAGCACATCACTCAAAAAGCTCTCCCTGTTTCATTTCTCTCATGACTACTCAGTTTTCCCCTGTTTTCATTCCTCTTAGTACTTTTTTGTTGCTTGTTTTTTGACTCCTTCTCTCTTATACATGCAGAGATACATGCAAATCAGTTACATTACCCTGAATTTGTATTCAGTGTAATCATGGGGTGAAAACTTCTACTGTGTCGTTAATTATTAAGAGGAGGATGTTTAATTGTTTCCCTGTGTTTCCTCGTATGGAAGTATTTAGCATCTTCTTTGACCTCAAGGAGCTTTGTGGTTGTCCATGTGTCAAAAATGCTTAGTTGAAGTATCTTAAATTCACATGCATCGTAAGATTCGTATGCGGACAGTCAATATATTAAGAACTAGTTGACACACCACTCTCAAATGTGGGTGTTTTTCAGTAAAAGCCCTTTATCAAATAATGGTTTCAAGTATGGGTGGTAAGAGCTAGGAATTAGAAAATGTTATTCAACATTTCCATATGCCTCAGTAAATATCAAAACATTGTTGATACATTATGTTGCTGACATAGAGATTGGCAGAGTGGTACATAATTATGAAGACCAGGAAGTTATAAAGAAAAATTTGGTTTGCTTGGCAAGCTGAGCCCATTCAAGTTAAATGCAAAATTATGCATCTAGGTCACATCTAAACAGTACAAAACTATATTCTGGAAATCAGTAGCTCAGGAAACAATGAGAGGTGTCATAATATCGTCATACCCTGCATGATAACATGGCAAAGAGAACTGTTTCAGGTCTTTGAGGTACAAACAGGTAAGGTGATGTTTAGGTCCAGAAAGATTACTCTTCTGCTAGAATACTGTGCTCAGATTTGGTGTCATTTTGAGAACACAGCTCCTGTTTACCACTGGGAATGACTAACCAAAAGAATAAAATAGCAAGAGAAGTTGTTGGTTTGCCTTTCTTAGCACAGAAATTATGAAGACAGCATGACTTTCTGGAAATATGATTTATTCAAATGCAAGGTTTCTATAATCAAACCAAATAGTAGACTTAATGAAATGGTTAGACCCAAGGTTATCAACTTAGTGTCTTAAACTCTGTCGTTTGATGAGTCATTTTTTATTGACTGAGTCACTCGGGATTACCTTTTCAACCTCTGTAAAGAAAAAACATTGATTTTGGAAACTTTTTGGTTCAGTGTGGTGCACAGAGAACAGATGAATGAAAAACTCAGCGATAGGGTGGTGTCTGTGTTGTGGACATAGAGCCCTGCTCGCATTTCTGTAACTGCTGTGATCTACTTAGGTAGTAGTACCCTGGTCACTGAGGATGGGCACTTTATCCAGTTTAGTTACAGCTCCTGGAGGGCTCAGGTGGGAGTTCAGCTGAGTATTCTGTATAGAAGTGGAAAAGGATTATAAAAAATGAAATATGGACCTGAGTACAGAAAAAATTGAATTTTTCCTTGATTAAGAACTGAAGATGTCCTTGACAGCACTGTAAATCACTACTGCCTCACTAGCCAACCCTGCACCTGTGCAAGGAAATAGTGATGATGACATTTTCTTACTCTTCCAGCACCCAACAAGAATGTCAATAGCCTGAAATACATAATTTCTTGACTCTGATAATTTCTTTCTCTTCCGAAGGCATCAGTTTGACTGCATCTGTTTCGTTTGAAATTCTCCATGTTTTCTCAAAGAAAAAAACCAAAACAACCAACCAAACAAATAAATTACCTGTGTCTCCATTAAGGGAACTTTTATTGATACCCTACCTCACTCTTCCTAGATCTGCCTTCTTGTTCTACACGCCACCAGCTATGGTGTCTCTCATTTTTGTAAGAACGGGCATCATATTGCTTCCCTTAGCAGTTCTGCTCTCAGTCTGCTCTATCACCCAGCAGGGAGCAGAAGCCTTCAAAAAATGAGAGCTGTAAGACAAAAGTAAAAAGTAAGAAGTAAAGACACAGTTAGGAAGCAAAAGGAAGCTTGACCACCAGCCTAGAAATCAGGCTCCCATATCTAGAGACAGAAATCTTGGTGACAAGCCCCACTTCCTAAATCTTTTACTGATTTATCCCCCTGCAAGGCACCAGATAATGCTTCTCTTTCAAGCAGACTGTACTCACTGCTAACTTATGGATTGTCCTGTTCCTTGTTTGCTCTTTTGTGGCATCAAAGCTCTCGTACGTTTGCATCAGTGAGCTAGCTTCTGTAGGGAGGCTGAGGGAGGTTTCTCCAGGCTAAATTGAAGCCTGAGGAGCCAGACATTGTTTTGGGGAGTGAGGGGTAGGTGTTTAGCCTTCTTTCATGGTGAGGGCACGGGATCCTAGATATCATCCTTCCTTACAAGTACTTCAGATTATTAGGCAAACAGTGGAGAGCACCAGCAGTTTCATCTGTATTGATTTATATGAATAGAATTGTCTTGTTGTTTACTAGGCCTCCTTTGATCACATTTATGGCTTGGGTAGATGGGTCCAGTTGTTGGGTTTGAGCAACAGAGTTTGAGTCAGGGCTTACAAATCAAACAGAATGAACTCTATTTAGCTTTATATATGTATAAAGCAAATATCTACAGCTGAGCAGGATGTCTAGGCTCCCTTTATAGTCAATGAGGAAAACATATTTTTAGGGAGAAATTAATCTTACCTATTTTAGATGTTTATGTTAGGATGAGATAAACAAATCCCTGAAGAGACTTTTGTACTCAGGTACCTGTATTCCTTGTCCGCAAAGACGGTGCAGGATGACTAGCCCGGGTGTAAATGTCTATACTGCTGGTCGTGAGCCCTTAAATCCAAAGAGTCTTAGCACTAATGTCCTGCCTGGAACATACAGGCAAGACACCTGCAGCTTAAATGTGGCTAAATCCCCTGCCAGTCTGAGTATGAGTACCTCCCACTGGATAACCCAGGTGCGCTGCTCTGTAATTTACCCATTCATCAGTCAAAGAGCATGGGTCTGCCTGGAACTGAAGTTGCCTAGAAAGTCCCCAGTGAATGCTGGGTTCTGACATATGGGTTTTCAAGTTTTCTCCAATGTAAGTGCATATATCCCACTTCAGTGAGATGTTTAATCCCAAAGAAGTGCTCTGCGCCTAGCCAAAAAATATTTTAGTGGTTTTCCTTCTCTGAATGCTACAATAGTTTTAGAAGGCTGTACGATAATTTACTGATGTATCAGAACTGTGTCAGTATTAAATATTATTGGGAATAAAAGAAAAAATGTGGCACAACTATTTAATTTTGACATAATATCAAATAAAATGTTATGCTTTCATACTTTTATAGCTACAAAGTATCGCCTACTTTTTTAAAGAAATTAAACACATGAAACAGATGTCCTGTGGGAACAATCTGTTATGGTCTGACAGCAGATTATCTTTCTCTAGCTTGAGATATTGTAACTGAAACATGTACATAAAGTTTAACTATATATGTAATTATGGTAAATAGTACTTTATCAGCTTTCTAGTTATTAAATATCCCCTCAAGATTTAACTGTTCAATCTCTTTGTGTTTCTCATTGTCCTACCATTATTGTACCTCTGTCTTTTGTATTACATACTATGGATTACCTCATTTTAGCAGTATTTTCTGGTCTTATTGTTGCTATAGAGTCTTAATTTTAAATGTTATCATCTTTATAGGTATGAATAGGTATTTCTGAATCACGGTTTTTAAGCAGAAAACCCTGACTGTTAAAATTCCTCAGAAACTGTAAAGTCGGTGCTTATCTTGTAGACATCTTTGCCGGCCATTAGAATCATTGATCTCAAAATTATACACAACAGACACGGGGAAAATTAAATGCTTAATATCCTCGGAAGCCAAAAGTCAGAGCAGACACCGTCAGCATGAAGACAGTATAAAGTTTAAATGTCACTTTTCAAAGAGCTCCTCTGTGCCTTACTCGGGGCATAGAAGAGATTTCTTATTCTGGGTCTGTTCATGTGAGATCCACTTTTCCTTGCACAGAGCTTTGTAGGGAGTAAGGGAGGGAGTGACACTCCCTCCTAGCTAAGGCAGTGGCCATGGACAAAAGACATCTGTTTAGATGAAAGGAAGGAGGGAGATGAAATCTCTGAGGCACTAGGCATGTATAGAGTTAGACTGTTGCTATAAGGAAGGTCTGAGGACTTTGTTGGCGTGTAGAACTTCCCATGAGCAGACCTAGATTGTAAATGCTGTGATGGTTTGGAGTATGGTTGGCACTACATAGTCTCTCAGTTGTCTAGTAGGTTGTACCACTGTTGGCGGGTCCTTCCTTGAAATCAGCACCAGTATATTAACACCAAACTGCCTGTAGAAATTTGGCAGGAAACACATCAGAATGTGGAGTTCCTCAGCACAGCACAGGTACAGCGTTGCTTGTGTTTGCTGTCTCCACAGACTTTGTCTTCTCAATCTCGTACATACATCTTGCCTCACAGAACAGTAAAGCTGAAATTAAAGGAGGAAAAACTTATTTAGTGAGATTTAGGTCAGGCTTTGGGTTACACTAAATAGTTATAATCAAAACATGTAAAAGGCAACCCTACTTGATACCATGGCTTCCTAAATACTTAGCTCATCTTACCTAGAACTCCTAAAACATTCCTCAGCATTTACAGCTGTGGTTCCTTAGAAAGAAGCCCTTAGACCTTGGGGTCTCAAATGTTACCTTCAGACACAACTTCCACTGTTTTTTCTCTTTTAGTTTTGTGTGCCAGTGACCTCTTTTTTCATAGGGTAATGTCAATACCCCATCAGCTACAGCTAAGCACTTCTGTCCTTTCATCACAAACTTATCTTCTAGGGTATAATTCAGTAT
This sequence comes from Chionis minor, assembly GCA_013398295.1. Classification (NCBI taxonomy): domain Eukaryota; kingdom Metazoa; phylum Chordata; class Aves; order Charadriiformes; family Chionidae; genus Chionis; species Chionis minor. Next base: position 33,086 of record VZSF01009270.1, on the reverse strand, counting down.
AATGTTTTGGCTTGATTACATGCATCTTCACTGCAAACTTAGGTAACGAATACAAGTGTCCCTGACCATTCTAAATGAAGCCAGTGCTCTTTACTCACATCACTGGCCTAACCATGAGCTATATAAATCCCTGGCTCTGGGTGCTCTGTGTGTTTAGAGACTGTTGCTCCTTTGTTCCTATTTAGCCCACTGGCTAACTCCTCCACTAGTCCTGGCTGTTTAATTCAGTGGTTTGAAATCTGTGGTGCACAGAACCCTGGGGTTTCTCCACAAACTCTTTCTAAAAGGTCTGTGAAAAGTAATTACAGAAAACAAGCCTATCATTTCATGTGCTGGCTTTAATTTGCTAGCTAAGGGTCCCATGCTTTCAATGGACCCTTTTAGGGGACTATGGTTTTAAAAAGCCTTATTGAAGTTACTTATACCTCACATTAGACATTATATAAAACATCTGTTATATATTTTTCTGTTAACCTCATTATCTCTTGGACTTTACTAACTTTGTATAAAGACCATACATAACATACTATTAATGAAGGTGGGAATCTTAAGAATAAGTTGCTTTCCAGAGTCATTCCTAACAGAAAAGGCTTCCCCGAAAACAAACACACGTTCCTCTATTGGGACTTCTTTACACTTAATTACAATTCTGTCTGAACTGCTAATAAATGTTGGTTTATAAATAGCTTTTAGAAATCTATTTGTTTATATATCTTACAATTTGAGTTCACATGCATGTGCCTGCTTTGTTTACTGTCTAGTCTTTTCTTAATAAATTATTTGTAATAAAATCATTGTATTTTCATATACATCTTTGCTTCCAGTGAATTATGCTGATGAGCCTCTAAATGTGTCATGGTACAGTTTTTCTCTGAAATCTCAAACGAATAAATAACACAAAGTTTTTAAAAAAAGGAACTTAACTGTTACATATGATTGTTTAAAGTTGCATAGACCAGCAGCTTTCATTTGACCTGTTATGAGGTGATTTAGAGATTAAAATAGTTCCAGAATCTGAGGTCAACCAACGTTCTTGAACATAAGGGTTGAGCAAAAAAAGGAATGAAAAAGTGTCAGTGGCTGTGAAATGATTGACCAAGTTTCCTTCAAACTCCCCTGATCTTCTATTGGGATACATTTAATTCTCATGAGCAATGAAGCATGAAACATCATAACAAAAATTGTATGAGTACAGTTGCAGCTTCATGCTATGGAGAGAAAAGCAAGGTCCCAACCAGGCTATGAGTATCTCAAAGAACAAGCCCTCTGACAAACAGCTTATCACACACCCTAACAGGCAGTAAGTACTCTTTGTTCTCTGCTCTGGCAGCAAACTTTGTCCTGTTCTTTGAAACAGGGACTATTTTAATACATGAGATGTAATGCAGGACTCGGATGGTCCTTGGAAACTGTCAGCTGTAACTACCAACCTCTTCTCTGCAGTCTCCTCAAAGTATTTCCCAAAATAACAGTGGCACAATACGGTCCAAGTTTGTTCGTGACAACAGAGACCAGGACAGACTTTCAATCACACCTGTGCATAGTCATCCCTGACAGGAAGAACTTTTCACCCTCTGCATTTTGTCTTCGTCTAGGCTAACTAATTTTTACAACTGCCAGCTTTGACACTTGGGCTCTGCCGCTTCAAACTATGGGGTTGTGCTAACTTTGCAATTAAGTCTCTTGCACTGCAGGAGAAGTTGTCAATTAATGCTAAGTAGTTTAGTAAGACACTGACATCCCAAAAGTAATAGTATTTTGGCTTGACAGGTTTTGATAGGGAGGTGGCAGCCCTGTTTAGCTTGTCTGTTCCCTAATTCCTGTTGCTCTGGGGAGAATGATGGTAAAACCTGTCTTCATGGCAGGATTGGGTATACTGTATTGCACTTTCTTTTACTAGTGGTAAATGATTAGGGTCTTAAATTTTGAAAAGTATTTCTTTTTTCTTTCAGCTATAAATTATCCTACAAATTGAAGTTACTCCATTGTTTTTCTAATTTCTGGATAACTTTTTCTTGACTTGAATGTTCCCGAGAAGTTACTGTTGTGCTAAGAAATGACTGTAGTACTAACTTATAGTCTGAATAGGCACATAGAAAAGCAAGAATGTCACTGGTTTTTCCAGTTTTTCCTAGGATTTTTTCCTACTTGTAGTAGGAAAAAGGAAACAAGGGTTTATAAAACATTTATTTTCTTTGGGTTCTTTCAATTTAGGAAGGAAATTGTGGGAGTTCCCACTCCCAATTTACTTGTGAGTAATTCAGTTCTCCATGATTATATGGTTCTGCAAAATTTCGTCATTTTAGCTGTAGAACATCTTTGTGTGTGTTCTGAAAGTTGTGCTTGCTAAAACTTAAGGAAAAACTAACAAGTGTTAATGATTTTGGATGCAAGTACCTTAAGACTTCTGAATCTTAAAACAAACATATTTTGAAAAACTCTTTCATCTTGTCATATTAGCTGTAGCAGCACGTTTCAAGACAAGTAGATGCTTACTTCCTTTAATAAACATTTCTGTAGTGAAAGGTACTGCAGAGCAGTCATCTACTGCATTTGATTCTCTAACCTTGTTTTAATGACAGAAAGGGCAGATATAATTTCTTTTCAGAAAAAGGAATACAAGGGGTTAAAACTGTTGTATTTGCTGCTCTGCTCAGATGGTGTAAATGGGGAGAGCAAAGTTTTACTTTAAAAAGGAGAAGTACAATAGAATTAATAGCAAATGATAAATATTCTTTACATTTTAATCTAGTTTGTGGTACTTTATAACAAGGATATAACCTTCTGTATCATTCTTCCAATCGATTTTAAGTTTTAGCCAAAGCATTGACTGTTAGCAAAAGATAAACCAATAATGTGTTATTTAATTAAGTTCATCTTTCCAACTAGTCATATGGAACTTATTAAAGCTATTACAGAAAATATTGTGTGCCTACATGGTAAAAGCAACGAGATATTACTTTAATGTTTTTATTACTAACTTCATATGAGTCTAACAAGAAAACCTCAACAGTATTTATCGGACTCATAATCCATTTGGCTGAGTTACTCAAGTTGAATTACAGAAAACAAGAGACGCCTTTTTCTCTGGAAAATGATTTTTTTTCTAACTTAGCTCTTAAATACAGTACTTCTAATTCTTGCACTAGCTATTTTGTATTATTTTATAAACAATGTTTTTTGTAAACAAAACATGTAAACAATGTTTGTGCCTCAAAGAATACCCAGCATACCTTGTTGTATGACTGTTGTTCTTATTTATTCTCATTACAACATCATGAGGCACATTTTAACTTCTCAAGTATCTTAAAAAACCAGCCTGACTTCACTGAAGTCTTATAAGAAAATTAGATGTTTAAACATACTTAATATCTTGTTTATGAATATCTTATATTTTGCATATACATTAATGTACTACAAGGTTAATTGTTCTTATTAACACTTCAACAAAACCACATCTTTTTCCTTGTATTGAAAATAAGTCATCACATGCTCATGCCCATGAATATATCACAGAAACCAACAAAACTTTAGTCTTCTTAAAAGACTAATTACTTTTTGTTTGTACATTACCATGGACATTGTTGTTAAAAGCATTACATAAACAACAAATGCCATCATGTACATAACAAAAGGATGTAATTCCATATAAAATTCTTTAGGGATTATTATATTTCCCCTGGAACCCAAGCAAGGGGCTTTTTCAGTATTTTTGTAGAGATTTTCCTGTGTTTTACAGAAATCACAGACCTCCAGAAGTACACTTAAGTTAAAATATGCAATCTTGAGATACGAAGTCTGTTTTTCCTGTTTCTCTGACACAATAAACATTGTCTACAGTGAATAAACATTTTTACTGGAAGAGGCTTGGAGAAACGAATGACCATTTTTGTCATCCTGGTAAATTCTGTCAGGGAAATGCCCAGACCAAATACCACTGGGAAAAATAAATTCTTCTCAGAAAACGTTCAGGGATGGTTCTGTCATTTCTCTGGCAGTTTGGCTCACACCAGTTTGTGCTAGTAGGAAGCAGTAACTTTCAGAATTGGGTGGGAATTATTTCAAACTAAGAGTGGCCTTAGAAAATTCTTACAGAGCTGTAATGTGGCTAGTTGCATCTTATTTCTCTGTATAATACCACTCCTGATGTTTCAGATTCAGTACCTTGTCAACGGATTATTTTTATTTTCGGTTATTGTTCTGAAGTGGCCTTTCTGGCTTAAGGTTTTGGGGAAGAATGAAAAAAGAGCCATCTTAGTGTGTAGTTTTACAATATGACTAAGCTGATTTAACAACTAAATTCTACTGAAGGTGAGAGTGGCAAGGAAACATACCCTTTTCCTGCTGTCTGCTTTTCTTTTTCCCCCTTCTTTTTTCGGTATTTATCTGGCACTTTGGTGATCCATTTCAGGGATGGACGGAAAAAAAATCAACCCTATTGAAAAGGAAAGAGAGCAGAGAGCAGGTGGGCAGAAGAGGCGAGGCCAGGCAAGGAAAGGAATGATGGAAAAGTCATGAGTCTTGTTGAGGGCTAACAGACCCATTTTGAAGCCGTGACGGTTAAAGTGGCTTAGCTACGATGCGCAAGTAAGGCCTTGTAGATCAGGTAGTTCAGGTGACTGCTGCACATGTTCAAAAGCCTGAGGAGGCCACCATTTCACTGCTTCCCACTCAGCTCCATGCCGAGTCAGCTCCACGTGGCACTGAGGGTGAAGGCAGAGCTCCTCTCTCTTGATGAGGCTGCACGTTACCCAGCAGCCTGGTTTTCCGCCAACCACTTCCACTCCATCTCATATATTTTCCATCTCGGAAGGTCTTCTGCCATCCCCATAAAACTTAATTTTACCACGAACAGTGATGAGAAGCAGCAAAGTAAGTGACTTAGTTCCTTGACCTTGAAACAGTACACATTTTACTTTGCCTCCACTGGCTGTGAAGCCTGGACCTGGTTTTGAACAAAAGCAATTATAGTGATTTGGAATGAAAAGGCATTTAAAGCTCTTTTGACACAGCAACACAAAGGGAGAGGGTCAGTCTTTCCTAGATTTGAAAATGTTCCCTTCTTTCCTTTCCATTGCCATTTGTGAGAGAGAGTTGAGAGAACCTCTAATGCTAATGATCGCTGAGGAACTCTCTTTGTTAAGAAGATTTCCATTATGCATACTTCTTCTGAGGTGTCTATGTCATGATGTGATTCCTTCTGCCAGCTCAAGCGTGTCCTCTATCCATGTTCAGAGGCAGAAATCAATGGTAAAGCATGCTGAGTGAGTATAATGGAGGCATTCTTAGCCTCCACAGCCGCTGAGAGCTCACCCATTGTTGAGCCATTGAAGAAGAGTCCGGTCAAAAAAAAACCCAATGCAGTATCTGGCAAAGGAGGTTTTTCTTCCATTAGCTTTGAAAAACAGCAAGGGATAGAACAGAAGATATACCTGGGTGAAGAAGTGTCTCTTTCCTGTGTTTTCTTGTATAAGAATAAGGCAGGAATATATGAACCACCGCAAGGTATTGTGCTCTAACCTTCTGCCTGCTTCCTTGCCTGATGTCACAAAAGCCAAGTGAACTTCAAAACATGGAGAAATAATATGCCTTTATTTTCTAATATGTAAACTGTAATGGAATCTGTAGTGAATTATTTTAACCACCACAGAAGCTAATATTAATGGCAAATAACACCAAAAATATGTGAATCAAAGTTTATGCTAGTCTGACTCGGGAAGCAAAGGAATTCTGTTCACAATACTGGCCTTTGTTTCCCTTACGGCAAAACATACTTGCATTAGTCATTTATGGTATTAAGAAACATTGATAATTGCCTTTTATAGTTTTCAAGCATCACAATTTAGTATACCTATAATTGAAAAGCTGGATTTTGCAATCAAAAAGTAGAATACAGAGAGTGTTGCTATGCAAAAGTGAAGAATTTCCTCTTTCTTTAGCTTATTAATTTTCAAATAATGCTTTAGGGCTTGTTGTGATAGTTCTTTACAAGGTAGTAAATATATAACTAAACAGACTGTCTAGGCTGAAAACTAATTACCATTAGAAACTGAAGCATTTGGGCTTGTTATTTCTGCAAATCAAACAACTCTGAATACAATCTCCATATTAAATAAAATGTTCAGTGAACCATGAAGCTCTTCACAAATGTGGACCATGTTTTAAGAAGCCCTTTTTTTACTTACTGTTGTATGCATGTTGTTGCATGCAGAATAGTTGGAATATTAAATTTTTTTTTTATATTGGACAGTGGGGAGAAAAATTAAAAGATTGTGTTAAAACTCAGTTTGGAAGCTTTTAGAAGTTATCAGCTAGGAAATAAAGGTGGAAAAGGAAGCGCATACCTTGAAGACTAAGTTTTTACACATCTACAGAAATTATGGGGAGACATATGCTGAACTTCTGCCTCATTCCTGTGTCCTGTGGACAGACACCATAAGGATAGTAAAATATGGAGTATTTGCTATGTGTGCCACAGAGCCATAATAAAGTTTAATACATTAGCATTTCTAAAGCCTTTCCGTGATATGGCTAATAATTAATAAAGTTCTTAAGACTAAAACCGGGCTGTTTCTCTCAAAAAATAGCTTTTTATTTCCAGAGCTGATTTTATTTCAAGGCAAGAGCCAAGGAGCGAGCAAACAGGTATATGAATGAATGACCCTTTTGTTCAAAAATTAAAAGGGAAAGAAGAGAAAAAGAATCCGCAGAGAAAGAGAGTAAAAAACACAAACATCCCATATCAGCACAGCATATAAGGGGTGAGGGTAGAAGTAAGGCTGTTTTTGGAATCATTCTTCAGACTAATTGCCTGGTATGCTGCCTGTGTTTCTGTCAAAAAACATGAAAGGAAAGTACTGACTGATTATATATATTGGAATATCAAATTAGGATATACATTCTGAAATATACGGAGAGAATAAAGTGCACATATAATAAGGCTGCATTTTTATCAAGGATTTCTGGTGATGATACAAACCATGTAAGGGAACTCAAGTACTTTTACACAGTAGCTGTCATCTGATAGCTGAAATAAAATATAACTCTATGTACAAAAAAAGAGCGGAAAAAGGCAAAATGAGAAAACAGCTTTAGATACCCACAAAGATAGGCAATGGTACAGAATTGCATGAAATCTTGTGATCGTAATTCAACTCAGCATGTTTGACCATCAAAGGCTGTAATAAATTATATCTGTTGCTTTGTAGCACCTATAGCAGTTAAGAAACTGAAACAATTTAAACGTATAACCTCTTCTTTTCATGCACTCCAGCCCACATGCCTTTATCCAAGCACAGTGATTTGTTTGTTTGGCTTTGTTAGAATCTAATTAAGATTGGAACTTGATGAGTGTTCATTTAATAGAATTCATTCTGGATAAAATAAGGTAGCAATACTTATTGGTGAAGAAACATAATTGGAAGACTGCACGAAGGGATTAGCTCCTTTGACTAAAGTCATACACTCACCTTCTGTTACAGGGTTTCTAGACTGAATATTTCTTGATTCTTCAGCTGTTTCAAAATGTTTGGACAAGAAAAAGTAAGTGCTATAATTATGGGGAATGTATGCTGTATTCATTATACAAGACAAGAAGCCAAATCTTGTTTAAAGAAAGAACTTGACTTCATATTAGCTACGGAGTGTTCATAAAACCTCCTCTTTCATTCTCTTTCTGCTTCTCTTTTCCACAAAACAGCTGCAGTCTCTGGGAGCTGAAGGCCCAGATTTCCTAGAGCTAACTTAAAACAACTCTTAGACACAGCTTTTCAGCGCCCATTAGCCCTAATCGGGGGTGGAGATCTCCTCCAAAAATATATCTTATAGGAAGTCCAAGGTCAGAGACAGGACAACCTCATTACTGTGTAAATTAGAGGAGCATAGCATTTTGAAACATCTCACAGAAAAAGATTCAAATAAGGCCTAGCTTGTGTGATGGGAAGAAAAGAGGATAGAAACAAAAAAAACCCACAAAAACGCTCGAGCAGGCAGACTTGAAGATGGCATCTGCAGCCGCAGAATGCAAGCAATTGCTTGATACACATGTCTGAAAAATATAATGTCTAGATACAGTGATTGGCATATTAGAATACCCAGTTCTCTTCTGCATTGACCTTTGATATCAGTTGTGTTTTGTAACAGGTATCGTCATTAGAAAAGTATCTGATTAACTGATAAACATTTTTTTAAATCTGTTGTATCAGTTGTTCTTTTGGAAAGCACAGTTCATGTTTTTCTGTAAAACTGCTACAAAAAAAGATAATTTAAAAGATTGAAGTGTAGTGACAGTTTAAACTTGTGACAGCAAAAATATAAAAATGAATCAAATGTATGCATTTCTCATTAAAATGAAGAAGAATGGAAGAATAATAAGGTACTCACTCGTCTAATTACTTTTCAATATACCTCTTTCATTCTGCTATTTTCAGATAGTTAATTTAGGAAACATTTGATGTGAGAAGTGGTCACTATAACATACATTAGGTGATGGGTCTGGACATGAGAAGAATGAATCTTAACTAAGTTTACTTTACTGAGTTAATCTTTCTGCTGGCATAGTAGTATTTGGTTTCTAGTCCTTTAGGGTGTGATTTGCAAAGACATTTTTAACTGTTGGAATTTGTTTAAATATTTATTTTAATAAAACCACAAAGAAAATATATTTCCTCCTTGAAACAAACCCTTTTCAGAATGCCAGAACTCACAAGGATGCATAACTGGATTTTGTGACAGCTGATGTCTGTACAGTAGATGTTTAATAAATGGAGACATTTTCCACTAAGTTTCACAGATTAATATTTTTCCAGTAGTGACATATGTATTGGAAAAAAATCTTTTCAAAATGAGGTCACTGCTTTAAAAATGTAAGAAATATTGTCAAATTTAAAATGCTCTTTTAGAAAAGAATTCAGTAACTGCACGTTAAGAGTGCCTTAATGTCTGCGACAAGCAAAACATCTGCTTCAACAGCGGAAATGGAAAGTTAATACTCCAGATAAGCAAAGGAAGCTTTTTTTGGAGGAAAAAAAAATAAAAACCTGCTATAAACCTTACCCAAAACTCACATGAATTCTTCTTTGATCAAGTTAGTTCAAATGGAACAAATAACTCCCTCTTCCAATTAGCTTCATATCCTTTATCCCTGTTAGCTTTCTTTCCCCACCCTGTTTTTCACCAGATTTCTTGGTTTTATCTTTATTGTACCCCAGGAGGGAGATGACTGAACCCAGTGTGCACCATGACCTGGCCCCACACATCCCCACAGCAGGTTTAGAGTGTCCCTAAGGCGGTGTGTGCTCCAGGTTAAAGCTGGAGTTGCCTCCAGTTTCCACCTGCCCTTGTGCAATGAGATCCTGGCCATCTCCCTTGTCATGCTACCTGGCTAGTCAGCCACAAGCCCCCACAAGGGAAGACATTAAATTATTTAGGTATGTCAAATCCCGTTTACACCGTTGGTAAGTACATACTGGGAGTCTTTCCCCACCCATGACTAGAGTGGGTCCAACCTTTTGCCCCGCATCATGTCCCAAAGAGTTTTGTATCCAAACAGCATACCTCAGACCCACATGAGAAATATATTCTAAATCTAGCCAGTCAGTACGCTTGACAATTTTTACTGGGTGAGTGTCTTTATTTTGTTGCCTTCTGCTTTTGCATTACTAAGACTTGACTGGGATTTAAAGCTTTGCAGTTGATCCCAGGCTAGCTGAATCCAAGTCCAAGAGCACAGAAGCTGCAAACAGTATCCTAAGTGTGTTCATTTAGGATAGTGCAACTTGCTGGATCTGCATGAAATATTTGGCCAGCTGACAGCATAGAAAAAGTCCCATTGATCTAGTGGGAGGGAAAGAAATATAAAAACTAAGATGGAACAGTTGCGTATGAAGAAATAATACAGGTGTTTCCATCTCCAACAAAGGCGATATATTAGAGAACAAGCAATACAATTTTGACAAGAGAAAAACAGCGAGGTAAGCAAAAACAGAGACAGAGGGAAAGTGGAGAACTGGTGGGTAAAACAGACTTTCTAAGAAACATTTTCATATTTGATGTTTGTCTAAATAAATCTTAAAAAAAAAAAAAGAGCACAAAGTTCTGCAAAACGTTTCTTCATGGTGTAAAAGCAAAATAAAAATTCTTGAAACCATTTTCCCATGCTTAAGCCCAGCACAAACTAGCTAAATATTAACTTGTGTCAGAGACAGAAGACTACCTAATTTATAGCTCTAAAGGTTACATGATTCTAGTCACTAAAATACAAGACCATACCAATAAGACCTTTACATTTACAGTTATACAAATATATAACACTATAGTTAGGATACAAGTAAACTATAAATTCTCTTGTATTGGAAATTCATAACATACGTTCTTTAGCCACTGGGTTTCATATAATGTGAAATGGATTTTTTTATATAATCAAGTGCTTAAAAGCTGTATTATATATACTCCCAGATTGTTTGTTTCTTTAGAATCAATTATACTCTAAAAGTTGCTGTATGAGAAAACACTTAAACTCTTCACGCGCTGTATAGTGTACTTGTTGTTATGTAAAAATGATAATAATGAAGGTTAAAAGTCATTTCAGGTTTCAGCTAAGCATTCTAAATTTTTCATGTTAACTTCCACATTAATGTGAAGCAGCTATAAAGTTTCTACAGCAAAAGCCTGTTCGTAGTTCCAAGTAGCACTTACTGTTGATACTGCCTTTAATGAATCAACAGACACCTGGGCGCTGTGGCTGACCTGCTGCCTTGAAATTTGGAGATCGCATGGAAATAACACTTGAAAGCCATTTTGAAAGGTTTTCTAATCTTTCTCTTCCTGTCTGCGGTGGTAGGATGCAGTCTGAGCTGAAGGCACTCAAATATAGGCATCTATCCGTAGGCAACTGTATGTGCAAGAAAGGAGGGCAACAATAACTTGAATGCTAATGGATAGTTTCATTTTAAATGCTGTGGTTTATCTCCCCTGGCCTTCAGGTTCTGCACTGGGAGGTCATGTGTTTCCCGCAGGTCTTGTGTCATATCAACAAGGAAATGTCTTAAACATCCAAGGGTGCACAATATGGGAGCAGATCTGTAAACTGAATGATAAAATGATGTCTTAGTCATCTAAACTTCCATTATAGTCAGCAGAGGTAGAGCGCAGGATTCAGCTTGTGGAAATGGAGGTGTATAGGGCTATTTTAGCTGCAACAGGGTATCCTACCTGCCATCCTTCTGCCTCTCTAGGGGGATACAGTCATGTCATATGTGCCATGCAGTTGTCCTAAACAACATAGAGCACCTCACTTACTGACGTCTCTATTTCAGTGTCTTAATGTGGAGACTGGATTATGCTTTCTGTTCACAGAAATCACAGAAATCACAGAAAGTTAAGGGTTGGAATGGACCTCTAGAGATCATCTGGTCCAACACTCCTGCCAAAGCAGGTTCACCTAGAGCAGGTTGCACAGGATGGCGTCCAGGCAGGTTTTGAATGTCTCCAGAGTTGGAGACTCCACCACCTCTTTGGGCAGCCTGTTCCAGTGCTCTGCCACCCTCAAAGTAAAGAATTTTCCCCTCATGTTGAGATGGAACTTCCTATATTCGGTTTTATACCCATTGCCCCTTGTCCTGTCACTGGGTACTACTGTTGTGATTCTAGAAAACATAGACATTATGCTTGCTGAAGGTAGAAGTTCAAAACTAGAGCATACAGCAGATACAGAAAAACCTTCTTGAAGTTTCGTGAAGAGGATGTTCTGTCCTGCTCCCATACTTCTGTCAAGAATAAGATAACGGAAGCTGGAGGCTGAGAGTTACAGTTTGTCCTAGAGGCCAGATATCACTGACCATCTGATATACTATGAAAAGGAATGAGGAAAAATAATAGTATATAGGCGATTTCTGGGACATCTAGAAATAGTTTTGGCAAGTATATGCTCAAATAATGTCCTAATGTGATTACATATTGCTTTCTGTCTGATTAAAGCTGCTATATATCAGAAGTGCAATTGTCTGCACTTCCAGAAAAGAGGCAGATCAGACAAAGATCTTGATCTCTAAGACATCATGTGCTGCTCAATTAATTATGCATATCAATTTTAATTTAGGTAAGCAAAATGGGGAAGCTTTACTTCTGGAGGTCTTCAAAGACCTCCTTCTATTTGCATGGAAGTTGGGCTCAATTCCACTGCCTGAGCACAGGTGTATAGCTCCATTTGAGGTGTCCTAGATTATCCTTCTTGGGTTTAACCTGTGTTCTAAAAGAGCAGGGAACTCCCATGAGCCCTGTGTTAAATTTGTCAAAGCTGAGCCCATCAGCCAAGTTGGTGACATATCCATGAAAACATGTCTAAGAAAGGGCAGGAAAGGCTGGACAGGCAAAGGGGGAGGGAAAAAAAAGAGTGAGAAACAGCAGGAGGAACAACAAGGTCCGAGGAGGAGGTACTTCATGGTGCTGGAGCAGATATTCACACTGCAGCCTGTGGAAGAGACCACAGTGGAGCAGAGGGATGCTCTTGAAGGAATCGCAGCCTGTGGGGAGCGCGTCCCAGAGCAAGGTAAAGCGTGAGGGGGAAGGAGCAACAGAGAGCAACTGTTATGTACTAACCATCCCCTCTTGCCTCTTGGGGAGGGGATTCAGGAGCGAAAGAGTGAGGTTAAACCTGGCAAAGCTGTTGTTTCAATGTTTATCTTGTTTTTTCCCACTACTCAAATTAATGCTTACATTTTTATTTTAATTGGCAATAAAATAAGCTAATTTTCCCAAGTCAGGCCTGGTTTTCCCATGATGGTAATTGGTAAGTGATCTCCCTGCCTTTATCTTGACCCATGAGCTTTATCATTCCTGTTCTTACGATTTTCTCCCTCCATCCATCCCAATGAATGGTGGGAATAATCAGGCAGCTGGATGGGTGTTTGACTGTTAGCCAAGGCTAACTGACCACATGCTTCCAAAACAAAAATCCCAGTGTAGTTCTGGGGATTGCTGCAATAGGGATTTCAATAGATATCAGGGATGAGACTGCATCTTGTCTTCTTTCACTCTGCTGAAGAGGTTCGCACTCTTGAAGACTGCCACAAACTTCCATGCTGTGCTTTAGGGCTCGCCTTTAGTTTCAGAAAACACATGATTTACAGCACAACTCTCACATTACTTAATGCTTTTTTGAACTGAAATACATCCTCCTAAAAATAAAATTTACATCTTAGGGCTACAAGGGAAAGTACATGAGGCTCCAAGGAGACCCATGATCAAGTACTGTTTAGTCAGGATGTGGCCAGTCTCTTCTAGATGGGACGGGAGTAGATATAAGCCACTTTATTCTGTTAGCCTGAACACCAAGAGTGACTGCAGGAAATGCGTTTTACAGTAGACACATAGGTGTATCAAACAAAAGATTTTCACCAATGAAGAGAGCAGGGATGATAAGAGAGCAAGAGGGAGAAGGACTTACTATAACAGCAGAAGCAGCCACTGAGCATTTGGAAACCTACAGAGCAGTGTGCCACATACATCAGATTCCAAACCATAATCCTAAACAAAGTTATGTTGAATAGTGTTATGTTCCAGCAAAGGAAGAGAGCATTGAAGGCAAAGATGATTCTGCAGCTGCCTCCAAGCTGTTACTGACAGAATACCAGAATAAAGCTCATTTCTTTGTGATGAATAACTTCAATATTGAATTACAATGCCAGAAACGTGGAAAAGACATTGCAAAGGGAAAACTGGGGTGAGGAATCATGAAGCAAAACGATGACTCAACAAATAATATTTGGTGTCTGATACACCACTCTCCAAATTTTCAGAGTAAAAAGTCAATTTTTTTCAGCTGGGAAAAGAAAAATTTGACCACAACGGCATCATCTGAAGACAGGTCACGTGCCTAAGATGCAACAGCATGCCAGGCAGCAGGTGTCAGCGATGACTGCAGTCATTGCTCTGCCAAACTAAAAATAAAACAAAGATAGATACCCTCTGATTAGGAAGTGACAAAGATCAACAGTACAAAAATTGAAAACAGAAGGGTGGTACGAAGAATTCCAACCTGGCCCTAAGAACAGATTTCGCTAGTGTATTAGGCAAAGGAAGCTGAACTGCAAGAAGAAAGGGAAGTGCACAGACACAACGTGCTCAGTTCAGCTGTCACGACTGGGTATCAATATACTCACAGCAAGCATGGAAATGCCGAGCCTCAATGGGAAAAGAACATTTAAAGAGCTTTGAAATACACGGCGTGCTATGATATACTGTGAAACCATATTGCGTTTTGGAGCAAGCAAAGTCTAAAATGGGACAAACAAAAGAAAAGGAGGAAGTTTCTCATTGCTGAAACAAAAGAGATGGGGAGATTCTTTAAAAGAAATCATTAACAGCGTCTACTTATCTCAGTGACAGTTTTATATGTAGCATTTGAAACCACACAGCTAATCTCACCCCTAACAGGATTTCAGGACAAGTCGCAGGCAAGAATCTGGAAAACAACAAAGCAGCAGGATGTAAAATCACAGCAGAAATAGTAGAAGTATTTGACTCACCTCCCTGATGAAACTGATAAATGTGCCTAATGAAATCTAAGAAGGCAGAGAGAAAAAGCCTTTCTGAATAACAGAAATAAGGAAACATGAGTAGGATACTGTGAAAGGGTGACCTCACTGACTTCAACAACTGGAGACAACTTGTGCTGCTCTTCATCATAGCAAAAATCATTTCCTGTGTGATACAACACAGCGGTAAGTATACACAACTTACAGAAGCAGACAAATTCTGTTTGATAAATAAAAGTGTAGGTCAAATATTTTTCCCTTAAACTGTACTCAGGATGAGTCAACAGTACTTCCAAAAAAAAGGTCAATATTATCCACAAAAAAAACTCTAGTAAAAAAGAGCATGATCAAAAAAAAAAAAAAAAAAAAAAAAAAACCTAAAAAAAAAAAAGCAAAAAAAAAAAAAAAAAAAAAGCAAAAAAAAAACCCCAACCAAAAAAGCCAGCTACCCAAAAAAAATTTTCCTGAAACTCTTATGGCTAAAAATAACAACATATTGGTGAGTAAAAACATCAAAGAAAGAGAAAAGCTCAACTAACTAGGTATTTCTGATTAAACAAATTATTTTAATCTCCTAACCGGATACCTTAATTCTGAAAGTTCACAGCTGAGCTTCTAGGTCCTTAAACCACTCTTGTATTACATTCTGATATACAAGGGAAAATAATAATGAAGAAATGAATGAATATGCAAAGGATTACAGGCATATTTTATGAAGTGTCCATGAATCAGCTTTCTTAAAACTCTTAATTCTTTTTTGTGCTCACCAAGACCACAGTTCTACATATAATTTTTGTAAATTTTGTAAAATTTGCTATTAACTCTTCACTTACCCTCCCTCTCGCTTGTACAGGAGCTGTATCTACAAGAAAAATGTTTGATTGCAGAAGGCTAATAATCCTCTTGCAATAGTGGACCACATTGACACTAGAAATCTGAGTGGTAGGACCAGAAGTAGGACAGTCTAGACCCAGTCAGCAAACTCTACCATTTTCTGAAAGGAGAATGCTTTTCTTAATCTCCATGAAGTTATCTAAAACATAGCTCTGTTTTATTTTTATATCTTCAGTCTCAAACCATGCCTATGGTACTTAAAAGGTATAATACAACTATGTAATTGCATTACAAAATAAAAGTTCAATAACTATCATTTCTATTGCTTTCTGATAAATGTATCAAAAAGTTAGATAAGGACCTGTTCAAACCCATGTTTTGTAGCTAATAAATCAACATGACAAAACACTACCCATATAACCTGACATGGTATTTTTATGTTGTATTACCCAATATTCATCACTTCAACACCAATAATTTTTGCATGCACTCAATACTGCTACAAAAGTTCAGTGACTACAACTCAAAATAGAGGGCTAAGAATACTCTGAAACAATATATTTGAGAATCCAAAATGGTTCTGGCATTAAAATATGTTGCTTGAAGGCTCTTATTCAGCACAGAAATTATTAAAGCTACGAACGTGTTTAAAAACAAGCTTGTGGACAAATGTGTTAAGCATCAGTGTTTAGTCACACTGTGACACTGCAAGAGAAGCTGAATACAAATTTGAAAAAAATCCTTTTTTTAGTTACCACAAGGGGCAATACATCTGTGAAATCAGCAGAGTTTTTGTAATATGTAAATATCTACGCAAAATAAAGTTGATAGACACCTCTGAGGTAGAATAAACTGCAGAAGAAAACTTACATTGAGTAGGCTTCATCACCTAAAGCTTTGTGCCTATTTTGTCTAGATATGTAGACTGCTTATTCTCAAACTGTTAATCTTTTGGCAGGAAATGGACAATACTGGGGAAAAATTCCGAAGGAAATACTACATATTACTGAGATATGCGTAAGTATGAGATTGACATGACATCCTTCAGAGAGTAAAAACAGTGGCCCAAAAGAAGTATTTAGGTTTTAAAGAAGATTACAACTTAAGCAGGAGCACTCTGTTAAGGATGTGAAGTGAATGCATGGTATTTAAGGAATGCAAAAGGAGAAGAAGTTGAAATCAATATTGAATATCAGAGAGTAGTAATCTGGCTTTCATATCTATTTGACCAGTTTCTCAGCTGGTAAAAAGTGACATTGCTCTGTTGACTCAGGAGAAGCCTGGAGACTCATAGCAGCGAGGGATTCGGGCCCTTGTATGTTTTGATGTGCTTTGTTCAAACTACGTAGTGGATGAGGAGGTTCAGCTACTAGTTACTGGTAAAAGGGGCCAAGTAAAGGGATGACAGTAATAAAAAGATGGGCATAGAGACAGAGAAATAACTATATTAATTGCTCTGTAATATTTGTTGGGCCACATATTCTTGATCCTTTGTAGCTAGAGGGTTGACAAGAAGACTATTCAGGTAATGATACAATCAGAAGGCATTAGAAGCATGTAGTAAATTTAAAAAAAGAAGCTGGAATTCCTTTAAATTAATAAATAAATCACAGGCACATATATACTTATATGGTTAGTTACAGATGTTGTGATAAAAGTCTCCAAAGTTTGACCTGACAGCTAATTCATCATCATGGGTATGGGTTATGGCATGAGAATGGGCTATGGGAATCAACTACTCTTGTTTCGCTCATCTGCAGCATAAAATTTAAAAAAAAAAACCCTATATATACTTAAGAAGCCGTAATACATCCAACTCAGCCAGACACTAACATGTTTGTGGGCATCATGGCCACAAATACAAAATGAAGAGTAGATGTAATCATTAAAACCACCTAACCTATGTCCAAACTCGTGTGACGGTACAAACTTGTGACAGTTTACAAGCACTGGGAAGAAAAAAAAAATCTAGAAGTGGGTAAAAAAATCCCATTATAAATACTTTGCAATGATTGACCAGTAAAATCAAAGCAATTATCCAAGCCCAGAAAATGCTTGCACTCCCGAATAACGTTATGCATCAATAGTCAATGGGCCTGCTCTCATGCGTAAAATTACTCAAGTGTATAAATTTTTCAGGATTGGGGCCAATCAGTATAATGCTAGACAACAGAGCCCAAAGACAGTTGGCAACCATTCAAGAAAAGTGCTGGGGGCAGCTGTATCAAAGCTGCAGATAGCTGAGTAAAATTAATAAAACTATACAAATTGAAGATTAAAAAAAAAAAACCCAGATATTTTAGACTTTGCACAATGCCACTTTGCTTTACAGTTTGTATAATCTTAAGCTGGAAAGAAAGGGTCAAGCCAATTACAGGAACAGGAAATAAGTCAAATTTTATTTGTATACTACAGAATGATAATAATTTTAGAGGGAAAAAAAAAAAAACAAGACATCAGAAAATAACAAATCTTATATTGAAATTTACCATAGGTTTTTTTCAAGTCAAGGTTGATCATGACTGTTTAAAAATAGATACAAAAAGTTCAGTCAATGAAGAATTTTAAAAATTAACAAGATCACAGCAACTAAAAGCACAGTAAAGGGCAAAATGGATACAAAGAAAATGGTGACTGAAGAAATTAAGAAGAGATTAAATTGTAAATAAAGAAATCGGGTACCCAGTCTAAAAGGAAAAACTGACATATTTTACAGCCCACTTGTGACAGAGGCCTGTCTCAGGTCACCTAGGACCTTTTTTGTAGCATCAGCTTAGGGCTTATAGTTTAGGTTTTCTGAATCTCTGCATTGAACATGCACACTTCTTTTCATTGACTGTACAAGGAGACAAGGAGACCAGACTTCTAGCTCTGACACATAAACAAAGCATCTAAAGATAGGTTGTGTGAGTACTGCCTGGAAGCAGCTGCTGTAGAATAAATCTGAGAAACTGGCAGCCTCTAGTCAGAAAGAAAAATCTAAAAGAAGAAAACCTAAGGAAAACAAACAAACAAACAAACCCAAAAGAATATAACACTTGAGAAGTATTGCTTTTCCAGAATTAAATCTATTACACATCTTCAAAAAAGTACCATAATGCCTTTGCAACTGCAAATACAGTCTCATAAAAGGACCAGGAAGGATCAATATGATAAACCAGAAGGATCCAGCTTGCATGTTTAGACATAGACAAGTTATTTAGCAAAAGGAAAAAATAGCCTTGGATGTTTGTCCTGTGTTTAGCTGAATGGTTGGATAGTGCCAAGAAAGACTTTAAAGGGACCTACCCGGAGGTTACTTTCACATTTCAGGGTAAGCATTCAAGCACGACCACGGACTTACATTAAAGATGCAACGATTGAGCAAGGTAAGACGGTGTCCACCTCAGAGATCTTACAGTGTAAACATGCTTTATGTCAGCAAAAAAAAATGGTCATGAGGATTTGACCTGTGAAGGACACTTACATGGTATGGCAGCACCTACAAGCATTTCCCCATTGAGTTAGGATCCTCCCTTTTGTCCTCTGAGTTGTGCTAATTTTGGCTGTCTGAGAAGGTAGAGTGATTACCCTGCTACGTGCAAAGGGATATGAAAAGGGCACAAGAAAAGTCCACAAAGCTCCATAATCTCAGCCATTCCCCAAACATTTGTTTATGTAAATAGACTTGGAAGCATGCCCTGAAGATCAAGAAGTAGTGTAAGTGAAATTACTTCTCTTAAAATGAGGCTGGGAAGTTCAATGCTATTTCACAGATTGAAGGAAAAAAGCTTACTGTTTCGGATATTAATTAAAGCAAAACATAGCATTAATCTGACACTTACATAGTCAGGGGATCTGTCCCTCATACCAGTATTTCCAACAGTGGGTAAAGAAAGGAACAAACTCTCTTTGACCAGAATCTGTGATTAGGAAAGGCAACGTCATACGTTTACACTCTCCCTTTCCTTCAATCCTGTTCTTGAAAGACTGTCAGTCTTGACATTATGAGCCAGGAAAATGGAACCTTGTTAACAATATAGACCAGAAAAAATTTCAAAACGCCTTTAGCAACCCATAGATTTTAAAACTTATTATCCTTAACTTTTCCATAGGTGACCAAACCCCACCCTTCTCTTTACAGTCATATTCAGAAACAGATTTGACTGCATATTTACAACACTGATGAACGCTTACAAATATCTAAAGAGTGGGTGTCAAGAGGATGGGGCCAGACTCTTGTCTGTGGTGCCCAGCAACAGGACAAGAGGAAACGGGCACAAATTGGAACACAGGAAATTCCATCTGAAAATAAGGAAAAGCTTCTTTGCTTTGAGGGTGACAGAACACTGGAACAGGCTGCCCAGAGAGCTGGTGGAGTCTCCTTCTCTGGAGATACTCAAAACCTGCCTGGGTGTGTTCCTGTGCAACCTGCTGTAGGTGGACCTGCTCTGGCAGGGGGGTTGGACTAGATGATCTCCAAAGGTCCCTTCCAACCCCTACCATTCTGTGATTCTGTAATTCTCATCTTAATTTTCTAAACTACGGTTCAGTTGAAGTTTTCATAGTAACCCCAACATATATAGCATATCAACTACTAGAATTAGTTTCTGCTTCTTCTCTGAGTTTCTGGTAGAGGTAAAAGGAAGGTAAATCATAATGTTGATGGGTGTTGCCCATTCCATGTCACAATTCATTACACAGTAATGCAGGTTACTATGTGTTAGCAATGTCGTTGTTACTCCAGAAGTATATGTATATACAAATAAAATAAAAAATAATTTAAAAACAAAAAAAAAGAGAGGGGAAGAGTATGAGACAGAAAATCGAGACAACAAGAATTGCAGGTCATCCTAACGGATTATAAAAGTGGAGCCTAGAAAATAATTAATAACGAGCAATGAACTACAACTAGCGTTGGATTCCCTGCCTCTCTCTGGGCTGGCATTAGCTGCCATTATAAAATGAGGAAAGAATTCCCCAAATAATTGCAAATAGCCACTAGAGATTCTGCACAGCAGCTAAGATGTGTCTGTGGGCATCTAACAAAAGCAATTTCTTAGCAAGCAATATGCTGATCCCCTGGGACAGTTAATGAATCTGGTTTGTGGTAAACTTTTTAGGACTACATGCTACAGAGACTTTTTAAGCATTTTTGCTTTCTGAATTCTCTTATTGCCATAAAGTTCTTTTGACTGAAATGCGTATTTCACTTTATTCAGGAGGTTCCTGCAGCTCGGTTTTCACCGCACCACACATTTAGCGTCGGGGCAGCTTTGTACAAAACTGCTAGTTGTTATCTAAAATTAAAAGTATCGTTTTCAGCTTTTTTTAAAGACAGGGATTTTTGGTAGGTTTGCACTGCTTCATTCATACATAATATTTAGTCTGTCTCAGAGCCAGACTGCTCAGCAATTATTCTTTTCCCTTGCTTTCTGTGAGTGTTGGAACTCCAGCTTCCCATTACCATTTACAGCCTCTCCCCTACAGAGGGCACCTTTGCCTTGTTGGAATTGCTTCTGCAAAAAGAGAGAATCGGTGGTTATCGGAGAAACAATTGAGCCTTAAAGTGAGATCAGACCGTGCGGATACAAGGACTTTGTTTGCCTAGTCTTTTTAATTAACCAAGTTTTGTGCTATAATTCAGCAGCAAGCAATGACAGTGTTACATTCTGTATAATTGTAGCCTCCACGAAGAAGTGAGGAGATCGCTAGGATTTGTATCAGAGAATACTGAGATGGATTAAAAAGCGTAAGTTTGGGTTTGGGGTTTTCTTTCCCCCCATCAATAATTAAGGAGTTTGTCATTAAAAAATGTTTCTGAGATGCGTACTAAAAACATTATCCGTGGGAAAACCAGCTGCAGAAAGAAAGTCAAACATTTCCCAAATAAACCTTTTTAACAGACCTCCAATTAGTAGTTGCTATCTGAAAGCTTTTCAAGTGGAAGAAAGGAAGATTTTATTCTCTTTTGTAGGATTAGACTATCAAAACTGACCCTAAAATTCTTATTTGGGAAAAATATCAATTGACTGCAAGACTGAGCCAAAAAAGTAATTTTCTTCCTGATTTTTTGTGTGCTATTATTTATGAAGAGTCCAGTATATCATTCATAGTATCTGCTGGTTCTGAATAACACTAGCAACCCTTTTCTGTTCAATATTGGTTTTCAGCTCAATCTGTAAAACAGTCTTCCCTTACAGGCTGTTTCACTAATGTGTTAAGACAGATGCAAACGTCAATGATTTGTAAATGACAAAGTGAAAATTCTGAAGAATAATCTTTCTTCTGCCGCTGTATATCTGTCTGACTATTCAAAACAAGCTACAGCTATAAAAAGAAGTGCAAGACATTGCATTTATGCGGCTCCCAAACAAGTCAGTACTATGTTAGTTCATATTAACTGGGGGGAAATACACAAATAAACGCATCTGCCCTTTGCATAATGCTTTTTTATGGCATTCCTATCGATAAAAGTTACAAATAGCCTTATAAATTCAACAGCAGCCAACCTGTTGCAAGCAGACTCTAACTTCCCTGGGCTGGTTTCTGGGACTGCTATTGGCTGTAAAGAATCCAGCACAAAACCCAGCAAGGAATGTGCCCTGCCTTCCCTAACATTTTTCTAGAAGTCTCTTATAGAAAACGCATTCATGTTTAGATTTTCAGCTTCAAATACCCGGCACAAAAGCACGACAGCACAAAAACCTGAATCTCTAGTCCAGGCTGCTAAATTAATAAAGCAGGCCCTGTATTAGTGAGTAATACTTTAATGCCATTCGAAAATTGGTTTAGGGAGTATTTTAGCAAGCTCCGCCTGTCTTATAATTTTACTTCCTTTTTCTTTTCTAATTATAGGCCAAGGCTGAATTCCTCACTAATTAAGGATACTTTTTTTTTTTAAGATTTCATTTCTAGAAGTCAATAGGAATGTTGCCCATGTAAAGATTGCAAGATCAAGAACTTGTACTTGTAAAAGTGTCCAACACAAATATATGCTTCAAGACAGTTACTGTAATATAAAACAAGTTGAAGCTACATTTGCACTAGTAAATTAAACACTGCCAGGAACGTTCCCAGGTACTGGAACACGATGGTCTATACCATAAAACTGTTCAAATGGCCGCTGGCACACTTTAAGCATCCTAAAAACCAATTCCTGGGCGCAGTTTGAGGGAGAGGGAGCCTGTATATTCCAGAGAGCCTTCCCAGCTGGCAGGCTGGTGCCATTACCCTCTTTTGGACAGGAGATGAGTTTACAAACACATGTATGTGCTAGTTGGCTTTATTGCATAGGAACGTTCCCAGGCAAGTTTAATTTGCGAGCATCAACGTAGCCTCCGAATGTGTAGTTACTGAAGCCATTATATGTCACTGTATTTAAAAGTATTCAGCTATTGGCCCTTACTTGTAAACTGCACGCTGAGTTTATATCAGTAGGAAACAAAACACTCAAGAAAACATTTTCTCGATTATATATACTGCTATATGCATTATTTCCCTTGTAATCGTTTCTGCTGGATAATAAGAAATAAAACTTAGAGCTGTTTGTTTTGAACATAGCTTTATGGTTGTAGATAGAACAGTTTAAAAAAGAAAGTAAAAGCCACAGGATAGTATTTTAGAAGTACTGAAGCTACTTAAGAGCTTCGCTCCTAAGGACAGGACGAATTTGCCAGTGGAGAACAGGAAATCTTCCTTATCAGCATGGGATTCCCCGTGGTATTGTTAGGGAAAAGGCTGTAGAGCCCAACAGCAAGCGTGGCTGAATTCAGCCCTTAAAATCTTTCCGCAGAGAAGTGACACAAACATTTACCCGAGCAGCATGAGAGTCTACTTGGAGGTCTTTCTCCTGGTCGTAGTATATTGGTCAAGTGGCCCAAATTTTCCAAAGAAGAACCAGAGAAACCTTCAGTATTGCAGACCTCGTATTTGATTGCTCGTGCTCACTGCTACCAGGTGGGAAACCTGGCTTAGTTCTCTTGTCCTGTGGGAATGATAGAAGCTGGATGTGTGAAAACAGGTTTCCCACCCTGGAAGTGACCTGCCTAACTGGTTATTAGCTGTACCACAGAATGCAAATATGGATGCAGAAGCAAATAGCCTCATTTCAGGTTTACCTTGCTTGAAGTCCCACTTGTGTGAAAGTAGTGAACCCAAGTTCACAGAGCACTGTTTGTGCTCTGGCATGGACTCTCTCTTCAAAAACACCATCAAAACTGAAATTTGGGCTTCCATCTATATGTCCAGCAAAGGAAACCTACACACTTGGTGAACTGTGTCAATATGAGCTTATGTACTATGGGATTTAAGCACCTATTAAGTGATGTGACAATTGTAGTATGAGTATTGCACCTGAATTTTTTTGTGGATCTTAGTTGCCCTCTCTCTCCTCACGTGTGAAAATGGAATAATCCTCAGCTGTCTGAGAGTGATTGTCGGATTGAAGGGTGTAATTAAGCAAAAGCATGACAATTGAAACTCTAACCAGCCAGATTAAAGCAACTTAGATGGTGGTAATTCATTTTTCTTGCTTTGAAGTTTATACTTTAAGTTTGTACTCACATGTTTAGGAGAACATACTTTAATGAAACATGCTAGTATATATTTCTGACTCAAAAATATTTTGCATGGATAAAATTTTATTACTGTAACTCATCTCCTTGTATACTATTACGATTTTCTTGAATTGATTTCTTGTTTGAACGTAGTGGCTGATTTTTCCCTAAAATTCACTTTGCTTTTCAAAACATAAGAATCAAATGTGGTTTTCTTCTTTTTATTCTTTTGGGTACTTTTCTGATTCAGCTTCTTGCTTTTCAGTGTTAAGTACCTACTTATACATCTGCAGTTGCACCTAAAGCTAAGAATGTATTGAGGAATTGCTGTCTTCATAACTCTATTTTTATTGGATAAATATTCCAAAAGTTTATTTGTATAAGCACTCAAATACATAAGCTTAAAGTCCAGTATTCACACTAATAAAATTCAATTGCATGTAAATCATTGAGCACTGAAGAGGAACAGACAACAGTGAAGTTATATTATTTACAAAATCAAAAAAAGATAGTCATAATAAAAGTATTTTGCCATTATTCATAAAAAACAACAGTGTATATTTTAAGGGAATTTATTTTGGCTATACTATCCCTATTATACTCACCATAAAGATACAGGAACTTTTTTGTTGTTGTTGTTTTGTGTCTATGCCAAGTATTATCCTGTTTCAAAATAAGTGTCCCTTTTTGGAAATGTGAAAACAGAGAAAATCAGGCCTCCGGCAAATTATTTTCAACTACTTTGGTATTCAGTGCCTTCTGTATTTATGGTTTTGTGTGGCATCGAGAACTATTTCAGCACATATGTAGGTGCTTTTTATTAAAGAAGAAATGCATTGCAAGAATAAAGGAAAAGGGAAAGATCTAACTGTCAAATAGAGGTAGAGAAGAGATACATGTTAATCCTGGCCAGCCTTTCAGCATCCACCAGATGATTTTAGACATTGAGCCCAATGTATTTGAGAACATATTTGGAGTTTTCCTTCTTGGATAGACAAGATCTTAGTATCTCAAGCACTTTGTACCATGTGAGGCAGCGGTTTACTGAAAGCATTTAAAGATGGAGTTAGAAGGTGACAGGATTAGTCCATTGCTACCTACTTGCGACAATTCAAAGCTGTGATATAATTCAGTGATAGAATTCAAAGCTGCCTCTTACAGCTTTGGGAATCCTGTGTGGGAAATCATATTACGCTGAACACCATTGTAAGTGCTTGGATCTGACTGGGAGCATTATCCAGTATCCCAAAGCACAACAAACAATAAGCAGGTACTGAAAACATTCAGTGTCACTGTGGAAGTGTACCTTGAGCTCATCTACTTGGCATCTTCTACCCAGACAAGAGGGCTTCCTCGCAAAGTCCATCCAAAGCAAGGAGAACAGTTTCTAAGGAAATCTAAACGCGATCTCTGAACATGATGTGTGTAAAAAAAAAAAAAAAAAAAAAAGAAATCTTAACAAAACCTCAACAAACCTCAAACACCTTAGAAAAGAGAGAAGGGACCGAATGAAAATATCTCGCAGAGCTCCTGTGGTGTTGCATGTCAGGTGGGTATCCAAAACGCAGAAACGCAGCTAACATGGTTCGTACTTCCCATCAAGTCTTTATGGCTGGGAGGCCGCTCCAGTTCCTGTGAAACACTTGCTCCATTGACACCCCTCCTCAAACAGAGGGGACTTAGGGACATGGACTAAGCAGGGAAGAGACAACTTTTCCATTCCTGCTTTTCCTAAGCTTCCACTTAGACAATGAAGAAACAACACTCAGTTCGCTTAATAAGGATGAGTTTAAGCCTTTTTTCGCCCGTGCCTCATTCCTTTGTGCTTTCCCACAGTTCTGCCCGCGTTTCCTTCCCCACGAAGGACATTCCTCCCCGGGACCGGCCGGCGGGGAGCGGAGGAGAGCGGAGAGGTGCGGAGGGGAGCGCTGGCCGCGCAGACTGGCTCCCCCCCCTACGCACGGGCACTAGTGGGCGCTGCAATTTCTACGAAGTTTCTCTAAGCAACACTATTCCACGTTGCATCCAACTGGTCATGAGGGGGGTGGGCGGAAGGGGCAAAAACTATTGCTTCGGTGTAAAAGTCCGCGTGTGCAGGCTGCAGGCAATTGTCATTTATGTTTCTTTGCTTTACTGGCGCTGAGCTGGGAGACGTCACTGGAGAAGCAAACACCAGGCAAGCAGACAAATTATTCAAATTATTGCTGCTTTTTTATTTTTATTTTTATTTTTTATTATTATTTAAAAGCAGGACCTCGCAAAGCAGCAGCCCGCGTTACAGCTCAGGGCTCCGAAATAAGGTGTCGCCCTCTTAGCGCGACGCCAAACATCCGTGAAGTCCCCAAGAAACACAGCGGAAAACTGTGGGGAAGAGCTGTTACGTGGCCACGTTAAATTTGGGCTTCTTTTGGCGCGATTGGCAACATAACTTCGTTTGGGCTAGGCTGGGGGGTCGGGGGGTACTTTTTTAAAGAAAATCTCCTCCGGTGATGGGTTTCCCTCTTGTTATTTAACAAAGACGGGATCTCTTTGGTCCTGTTGCAAGAGACACACACACAAAAAAAACCCCCAAACCTCGGCGCGTTACCCGAGCCTACTTAGCAACTTTCAGACTTTGTTCCTCTGCTTTGCTATCTAAATACAGTAGACGGAAATGGGAGATAAGGCTCCCATGCAAATGAAGATAACAGTTGGCTCGCCCACTCTCCGCTTAGGATAGTGGAAGACGCACTGGTTTCCCTTAAAGCAGATTTCCGCCC
>VZSF01009268.1:0-30227 GCA_013398295.1 Chionis minor | reverse complement strand
ATATATACATATAAATATATATAAATTTAAATATAAATATAAACAACTATGTTTTGTAGTCATGGAGAAGCATAGGAAAAATGTGAATCATCCAATTCATGGCATGTTCCAAAACTCAGGTATACTGATATGAATTCACTTTCTTACAGCTCCAAGCAGTAAATCAGAATAATAGTAGAATCATTCATCAGAAATGCTTGACAGATATTATTTATGAACTCTGAAATAGATGCTGTGCAATCTCTTATTCAATGTCGTGTACATTTCTCTTAACAGAAGAATTATTATAAGTTCTGATATTCAGTATCTGAAATAAAATGAGTGTTCTGTGTATAGAGTAGTAAACTGTGGGTTTTGACTGGTGAGGGTAGGCTGATAAAGTCCAGCTTGGATTAGTATGTAGGTTGGAGTATTTCATATCCATCTTTGAACTGTGGAAAAAATTATAAGGCTTTGTATTTTTCTTATGTGTAAACAGTGCTGCTGGGCTAAGGAATTTCTCTTGCGCTAGAATGTTTGTTCAGTTTAGCTCTAGAGAAATAGGAGCTGTGTTTCATAAAATCAGCTAAATTGATATTTAGAAATGTCACCCATGACATGGTGGCATTTTCTAATATATCCCAAGGTAAATATAACCTTTCACTCAAAATTTTTGTTGCCAAAATTATGTGGTCGTATAGGCTTGTTTCTTATTTGGAATCTTTACTATTTAAATGACAGTAAAAAAATCATTTGATTTGCAAGCAGGTTTGTGTTTTTAGAGACATTTTATGCAGTAGTTACCCATGAATCATCTTCATTATGCCACATAATAATGGGTAGTATGAAGTATCTTAATATAAATATGCTGTAAACAGTCTCCGGCAAAAGAAAAACTGATTTATCAGTATTAGTTTCATAACGTTTTGTGTTAAGGTCATCAGCATCTGCATGCTATGTTTTTATTTCATTTCAGACAAAAGATTTGTCTGTATTCCCTACTTAAAATGTAGCAAACATCATTAAAACCATTCTTTTTCTAAAATAAAAGTGACCTTTCAACATGCCTGCTGAACAAGGCTTTGGTAACACCATAGTTGTTGCTAGTGCTTTGGTTTTAGGGTAGTCTAGATAATACAGAGAATGGAGACTACTCCATTTTTATAAATGTAGTTTATAAAGATGTAGTTTATTACCTAGCAACTGGGCCTTCTCAAGAAATCAAGAGTACAGAGTAGTCTGCTCTCTTGCATGATCTGAAATAGCCAAAAATTGTTGATGCTGAGTGTTAAATTGAAGATTATCCAGTGTCCTGCATGTCTTTAAAGACCTCATTTACACAAGAAAAATACATAGTTTATTATTAATTCAAATTTTTCTAAAATTTCCATATTTCAATGTCTATTATGGTCTTCATTGAATTAGTATATTCACATATTTTTGGGTCAGTGGTTACCATAACATTGTGTTAGTCACTTTATCCAGACTTCAAACATATTTATATGTCTTTGCCTCTCAAGATCTCTATTTCCCCTATTTACACATAGGGCAGAAAGCACATCATTAGCATGGTAGGAAATGCTTGAGCAGAAGTTGAATGGTTGACCAAAGAATTCCCACTGAGGATGGGAAAAGTGGACCTTGTTAGATGAGGTAAAGAGGAATTTTTGGTATGAGAAAGATGTATGGGAAATAGTGGGAAAGCATACACACCAACTAGATACAATAGTGCTATCTTTCTATGGATAGCCTTCAGAAACCAAGAATGTCAGACTTCCATCTTTAACCTTTTTTACTTTTTTTGTGTATTGTGTTCTCCTACTCTTTTACCCTAGCCTGCTGCCAAACTAGACATAATTCCCTTGATGACACCAGCAAAAGGTGACAGGAAAATTATGCTGTTTTAGAATAGTCCTCAGGTAAATTGCTTGAGAGAGCTGTCAGAAGTGCCTTACTGCTTGCATAGCACTCATTAAAGGTACCTTCTGGGTAATCTGAGGCAAGAATTCTTTTTCAAGATTGGAAATAACAGTATTGTCCTGCTTTAGTTGTGCTCTAAAAGTTGCTTATTGTGAATTCTTTCCACCACACTGTACTAATTCAATGACTTTTAGTAACATTTTTAAATTATAGTTTGGTTTGGTTTTGTTGTTTTGGTTTGGTTTGTTGGGTTTTTTTAATCCTTTGAGCCGGGTAGCATTTCTGTGTGGTTACTGCAGAGATTTGTTGTTCACCAAAAAAACCTCAACAACCCGAAACAAGAAAACAGCAAAGTTGTTATAGTGTTGTGAGGTGAACAGCTCTCAATTTACAAATATAGTCAAATACAGTGGATCGATAAGACAGAAAAGTTTAACTAGAAAGTATGAATAAAACAACATATTGTGCTAATACAATGTGCTAATGTGTATTTAGGGCAACTGTATGACATTGCCTATATAAGTCAGTAAGATAATCTAGATGGGAAGGTTGCTTTTAGTATTTCCATATTTGTTAAATATGCAGCAACTGTTTGGAATTAGTGAATTTAACTAGACTAAGATACACATTAGATATATAAGATTACATATACTCCTCCATAAAGTCTTTACTTACAGAAGGGCTGTAATTATATAAATACACACTGGCAAAGCTGATAGTTTTGGCAGCGTGATTGCATCCAGCTCAAGATGTAGCACGAGGTTGCATTAAAAAACAAGCAGACAAAAACCTAATTGTCATTTTAGGCCAAGGCATTCCTTTCTCTTCTCACCCTGCCACCCCCCCACGCCCCCAGAAATTGTACTCAAGTGGCGTTCAAAGGTCTTGTTTATAGATGTTTGGGAGTAGTCTTGTCAAAAGTACAAGTCTGAATGGATTACAAAATTTCATAACTGAAAATCTAGGGATCTTGGACATGTCCATTATGCACATCAGCTTCATAAGACCTGTCGATGCCCTGATTTCAGGAAATGCAGAAGTTGTATTGCAGATGCTCTGCATTGCTGGTCTAACCACACACAGGAAATTTGGCATGAGAATAATGTCTTGGCTTTCCTGAATGTGCTCACACCATCTGTGCACGCCATACCCGATAGATCTGCCTTCTTGGAAATGTTGATTCACTGTACTTATGTGCTAAATAGCATACACGCACATGTTGCTGAACACTAGAGCAATATGAATACCTGAGAAACATAAATGGTGATAAAAGCAAATGTTTCTTACGTAGCTTTCCTACATACTCAGGGTGTGATACAATGGATAATTTGAATTATTTTCCTAGCATGATTCTATTACCTTAAATATGAGTAGTTCTTTGTTAATGGTACCAAATCATGCTTCAAGGAACAGAGGTTAAGGAAGAAAATTTCGTTACATGCCCAAGAAGTACTTACTACAATCTACATGGATGTTTGTTAAAGCAGTTTTGTATTTCTTTTCTCCCTTTCTTTTCATATAGTGCATTAAGTTTATGACTGCTATATTCCTTCGTTTTCTGTGCCATCTTGCTTTTTGATATTAAGATTAGAACCTAAAAATTACCTTAGTAATCCAGTTCTAGCTCATGTAATCTGTTGTTATAATTTAACCTGGGTAGGCAGCTCTGCCCCACACAGCTGCTCTCTCACTTCCCCACCTGGTGGGATGGGGGAGAGAATTGGAAGGGTGAAAGAAAACTTGTGGGTTGAGATAAAGACAGGCAAATAAATAAAGCAAAGGTGCACACACAAGCAAAGCAAAATAAGAAATAAATTCACTTCTTTCCATTGGCAGGCAGGTGTTTAGAGCCATCTCCAAGAAAGCAGGGCTCCATCATGCATAACGGTTACTTGAGAAGACAAACGCCAGAACTCCAAACATCCCCCAACTTCCTGCTTCTTCCCCCAACTTTTACTGCTGAGCATGATATCATATGGTATGGGATATCCCTTTGGTCAGTNCCCCACCTGGTGGGATGGGGGAGAGAATTGGAAGGGTGAAAGAAAACTTGTGGGTTGAGATAAAGACAGGCAAATAAATAAAGCAAAGGTGCACACACAAGCAAAGCAAAATAAGAAATAAATTCACTTCTTTCCATTGGCAGGCAGGTGTTTAGAGCCATCTCCAAGAAAGCAGGGCTCCATCATGCATAACGGTTACTTGAGAAGACAAACGCCAGAACTCCAAACATCCCCCAACTTCCTGCTTCTTCCCCCAACTTTTACTGCTGAGCATGATATCATATGGTATGGGATATCCCTTTGGTCAGTTGGGATCAGCTGTCCTGGCTGCATCCCCTCGTAGCCTCTTGCACACCACCAGCCTCCTCACTGGTGGGAAAGAGGGAATAACAGAAAAGGCTGGAACACTGTGCAAGTACTGCTCAGCAACAGTTAAAATGCTGGTGTGTTACCAACACTGTTTTGATCAGAAATCCAAAACACAGCACTGTATGAGCTGCTATGAAGAAAATTGACTTTGTCCAACCAAAACCAGTATATGTATGACGGATTCCTTCAGGTACATTTTTTTTTTTTTTGAAGACAAGTTAAAGCAGAATTACTTTGCTTAAAACAAGGTATTACTTGTCTATTTAAAGCATTTACTTCAATAATTTATTTTACTTCTTTATGTTGATAAAATCTAGGCAATGAGCAGAGAGTGGATGAAACTATACAATGTGTAATTAAGGATGACTGCTTAGTAATGTGGGTTTCTGTTACTATTGTTCCATTACAGTATATTACAGAGTCAGAAATACATTTTAATTGGCCCATATCTATGATGTTTGTGGTAACATTATGGTAATGTTGTAGTAATATGAGAAGTTTTGGGGTTTGGACAGGATGGCATTACAAATGGGCTGATAAAATAATTCTAGCTAATTCAATGTTAACAAAGCCAAACTAAAGGAAACAGAGACAAGTAAATTCATATGTCACAATTTAAATGGTAAAATGCACAAAAACCCTGTATTTGAAATAATTTTTTAATAATTTATTTAAAGAATAATTCAATCACATGGTTCCTGACTCACTTAAAAGCCCTTTCCACTATGCCAGAAATTCCATGCTCCTAATAAGTAAAAATATGGAACGTCTCAGTTGCTACTTCAGTTTAAATAAATTTTATGTTTAGAATCTGGCATAATAAAAGTTTAAAATATTGATGAAATGAACCTGATACTGTAGGGGGGGAGAGCATAGCTGAAATTCTACTTGAATATCAGTAAGAATTATAGATTTTTTTCTCTCTAAAGTTTGCATTTTGAAAGTCTATCAAATCAACCTTACAGTGGTAAAGATGGAATCTACAATACAAGTTAAAATGAGCTGCTTGGTTAGTTCTTAATTGGCTTCTTTTTGTATTTAGAATTATTCTGTCATAAAACCTGTCTTTTTAAAAATATTATTGACCATATTTGAAGATTCACTTTTTCAAAATAATTCCTTCTTTTTTGCTATAGTTCAATCTTAGCTGCAATGTCAGCGTTTCATTACAGGCACTTACTTCTTACCACTGTCTCTGGCAGGATTAAGGACAAAAAAAGAAAGCCACGGCCAATTACTGTCTCCTTGCAGTATTTTAGATTGTTCTTTAAAATCTTTTTATTCTTTGCCTGTGTATCATCAACATAAAAAGATCATATAAAATACCAGTAATTAGATTTCAACTCTGTTATTTCAATTACTGCTTCATTATGTATCAACAGTGTTCAGAATACTTAATTGGATTTTTTTCTTACCAATTGAGCTCTGGAAAGGCAGTAAATCCCATCTCTTCCTGTTCTTTGAGGGACATGCAATTGTTATGCAATGTATGTTTTCTATAGGTGTGCAAAGTTCTCCTTCACATCTCAAAATAAGACTGGAACAAAGCAGAAAACATGTGATTAGGTCTGCCATGTCTGTCAGTTTGTCAAATTATTAGCTTAATAAATAGAACATCCATCAAAACTAACAAATGTTTTTTTCTTGTGTGCCATATATGGACATTTTTGTTAAAACTAATAAGGATATTAATTTTCAAATTTCATTTGCTTCTTGATCCACGGCAATAAATGTTGCATAGGAATTTTTCTAGTTTCCCTAGTTTTTCTCTTCTACCAAGATGGAGTAGAAGTAAAGAATGTTAGCTACTTTGAATCCTGTAAGGAGTAGATCAGGTAAAGTAACAGTTATTAGTATGTGTCTAGATAGCATTCAGGTGCTTCAGAATCTGAAGAATACTGATCTCTCCAGAACACTCATCTTTTTGTTTGTTTTTTGTTTTACCGGTTTAGTGCCATAGACACTAGACAAGAAATTGTTAATTAAATGCTATTTTATCACATCCTTCAGTGTAAATTAACGGTCACTGTTTAAGATCTGGACTTCACTACTATGAGAAAATCACAGATTTTGATGTTATTTTGAGCATGAACTTTGAACTTGTTCCTAATTTACTTTTGTTTGTTTGTTTGTACTCCAGTCTCTTGGAGAGATTGATTAGTGTGGGAGTGGTAGCTGTATCAGAATAAGACAAACAAAGAAAAATTTTTTAAAAAAGGTATTTCATAATGATATCTTAAACTTAAGATGTGCATATGATGGTGGCACTAATTCCGGAAGCTCATCCACACTTTAGATTATAATACCTCTGGAAGATGCTGCATATCTGGAGTTTTACCATCCAGAAGCTACTGATGGTATTTTGATAGGAGTCAGGATAGCTCCTTAGCATAAAACCCTTTGCATATTTTTATGTACAGTATTCATCCTCTTGCCTGTACTTTAAACATTTCATTTACAAATATATATGAGATCAAAAACATTTTTTAACAAAATATGTTCTCAACTTTACTGCAGAAATTGCAGACCTTATTTAGATATTCCTTGAAGGCAAGAATTACATGACAGTATAAGTTAGTTTTCAGGCAACTCACTATCTTTTTTTTGAAGTAAAAAAAAGCCCACTTCTTTAAAATGTTTAATCACACTTTGTATCTCCTGTACATTGCAAAACACAATGGGCAGTTTTATTCTGAAAGAATAAAACTAGTTGTCTCTCACATAGGAGTAGTAGGCAGGGGGATGAACAGAACAGTTTCACTTCCTGAAACACCTGGTTAACTTGGAGCTCCTGGTTTCCACTTACCCATCTATATACTCTGCACTACATGCTGTTTAAAGAGGAGATGCTTAAAGCTTGAAGTTTTAAGGGCAAAAAGGAACACACAGTACATGCAGAGACGATTACTTATTGTTAGTCTTATTAAAGTCTTAACTGCGTGATCTAAATATGCTGTGTGTCTCAGTTACAATGACGCTAATATTTATAGGCCAAAATATTTATGTAATAAAGAAAAGATTCCGTAGTAATACAGATAAATTTGTTGTACCAAAAATTACCCAAGCTTTCCACCCCTTTTCCCTGATGTTTTCCCTGATCTTTCTGGTGTCAGTCTGGTAGCTAAGGTTGGTAGTTATCCTCAAGAGGGATATGGTGAGGGGGAGCATTACAGCAAGTTATCTGTGTCTTGAGTTCTTTGCATGGAGAAGTATACCGATTCATGATGAGCATTTCTTTCTTCTCAGACTTGAGACTATCTCGGGATTATTATTTTTTTTATGTTTTCAAACACCATCTCTTTATTTGATTATTCTTCATTGCTATGCTACCTAAAATGTGATTGTCTTCACCCCTTTGCTATTAGTTCAGGTTCTAGGATAGCCTTCTCCAACCCAACTTAACATAAAGGGGTAGTGTTTGTTACTCATCAGCTTTGTTGTTGTAGATTTGTTAGAACTTTGCCATAAATAATATTAACAGGCAATACTCACTTGACTACTAGACTTTGTATCAAAGCTAAAATCAATTCTGGTAAAGACAAGACCTGACATGCTGCACTGCCAAGTTAACAGAAATCATGTGGCCTTCTACTAGTAATGGCAAATGACTACACGTAGTGGCATCACCACCATACCCTTAGTATGTACTTTGAAATATATTCCATATAGACAACCTTTACTGTGTAGATTTTTTTATTAAGGTTTTGTTCCGTTGTTTGGTTTGAAGTTTTTTGGTTTGGTGGGTTTTCTGTTTTGTTTGTTAGTTTGTTTGTTTTTTTCCCCTGCTTTTTTGTTTGCTTGATTGTTTTAATTTAAATTGGTGAGACTTCTTAATGAAAGAAAAGTTTGCTGGAAACTTAACTGCTGATCCTCTAGAAGGTAGTTATGGCCAATCTACAGTATAATTTTTATTGTATTTAGCTGAATGTTCCAAATCAAGTAGTACCATGTTCATTGTTAATAGGTTAAGAGTATTTGGGAGAAAAAGACTAATAAAAATTTAACCTTTGAAAAAATGAAAGTGAAGCATAACTCAACATAGACTGCCGGAGGGAAACCTCCGAGCATATATACACTACTGTTCTTTAAAAAATGTAAGGCTTGATATTCTACAGCCTTACTAAAAGACCATTTTTACTTTTTAATTTTTCATTTAAGAGCGAGGGAAAGTGATGCCTCCAGAGTCGTATTGTGAAACTAAACAGTTTCAGTGGAACAGTCTGCCTTTCTCATTCTTTTGCTTTCCCAGTTCCTGATAACAGAACAAACAAGCAAAAAAGCTTTAAAATGCTTTCTTCCCAATTGTAGTAATATTTAGTTGTATTTATGTACATGTCCTAACACCTGTTGCTCAAAATCCTTCTGCCTAAGGAACATGGGGAACTGAACGAAAACTTTTGCTGGAGTGCTGTAAATATCTATGACTGAATGGCTTGCCTTTTGTGGGTTCTTTTGAAGGTAGTCTGTTTAAACCTATACATAACTGTTAATATGACATCCCAGCAGAGTCTGGTCATGTAATGACCTATAAAAGCTGGGAAGTGGTTCAGCTGACACCAGGAAGAGCAAGTGATTGGCTTGGCAGTAGCAGGAAGGGCTCATTTGGTTGCAAATAGCTTATTTCCCAAGATATTTCCAAGATGCTACTTGTAAAGGAGTTTGCCAGGACTGAGGCTGAGGAAAAAAGTCAAAAGAACGAGTTTATCTTGAAAGTTCAATCTTATGAGTGCTCATCAATAAACGTGGAAAATAAACACAAATTTTTAGCAAGAAGTTTGACTACTAATTTTGTCTCTGTTCTTACGGCTTTGAATGGGTTTAAAACTTTGAACAATACTTACTGGTTTGTAACAGAGAAATATTTAACAAGTCAAGAAAAGAAGGATGTCATCACAATGTATATGCATTGGTAGGCTTAAAAATTATCTTTGAATAGCCTTTTTGCGCTATTAAGTATTTCTGTAGTGGAAGGTTGTTGCAACTGCAATTTCTTTCCCCAGTGTGTATTTCTGACTCATTAAAATCCAAGAATTCTTTGACTCAGTGAACTGACAGTTCTTTATGTCCTCTGAGCAAAGATTATAATTCTTTTACCTTGCAAATCTAGGTATTTCATGCATTGAACTCGGGTGGGCAGAAAAACTAAGTCAATGCTGTGATTTAGGCCATATTTGATGGATTCTGCCTGTTCAAATTTGCAGGTATGGATCACTATACCACCACAAATGCCTGTACTGCAGTCTTAAAATCTACATTTGCTGTTGACTTTTATTTTCTGTTTCTGTGAATCAGATGACTGTATAAGAATTACTGCTGTTTCTTCCTGTCATTCTCCGACAATTGTTGATCTGAAGAACTGTTAAACAAATGAATCGTAATGGTTAGTTGTGTGATTTTTAAAAAGAAAAGGGACCCATAATTTTACAATGTTTGCATCAGTAAACTTGAAAGCAGTGTAATGCTGTTGTCAGGGTTTACTTCATGCCGGGTAAGCAGAATTTCTTATTTGGCACTTTACCTCTCTGGAAACCTGCTTTGTTTAGCAAACGACAGATGTAAATTCAGGAGGGTCTTAGCTTGAATTAAATCCCCATGTGGACATATTTACTAAAATGGGAGTAATACAGGCAACTGCTTTCTGAGCCAGTTTAGAGGTACGTGGATCTACTCAGAGACCTTATTTTTAGGCAAAGAAGGTTGGTAGCATCGATTTCTTGCACTCCTTTTTGCAAATTTGTGGATAGACAATCATGCTGAGTAAATAATTCTCCCACTCCCTGATTTTTGTTGTTCTTTTTGACATATCTGTTAATGATGTTGAAAATACCTCTGGGAGTTAAAAGAAATAATTATTTGAAGTAATTAATGATAGTTTGAAGGAAAGTTTCAGTGCCTTAAGAACAGTAAACTATATGATAATATGACATTTTTATTTACTGCATCTAGCAAACAATTTATAAGTATGGAAGGTTTTGATGTATGCTGTATTTTATGTCTTTTATATCTGCCCTGGAGAAATTTAAACATTGTGAGAAGAATGCACATAAGTCACATCAATAAATAGGCTATTTTTAATGCTTTTTTTTTTTTAATTACTCTAAAAAATCACTATTCTTTATTTTTTCCTGACCAAGTGTGAAAGCAATAATAGTCCTCAACAGGAGGCATTAGTGGGAGGTCACAACCGTATTTACCACAATTATCTGCATGACATCAATATGACATAATTTATTTGTACACAGTTTTGAAAGACAGAGCCATTTTGTGGAGGTGTCTCCAAACTTCTGAAGTTAGGTGAAGTTTAAGAGGAGAACTCCTACTTGAGCTCTGTAATGGTAGTCTCCTCTGCCTCCCCCAAACAATGATCTTATTGAGGGGATTGCCCCTTAAAGATGCTGCATGTTGGATATCATTCTTTGTCAATCATTAATGAGATGATCATTTAGAAAAGAAGCCCTAGATTAAGCCTTAACAACTTGTAAGTCTTGCTTACGCATCTTTCTGTGAAAGTTATTGAATGGCCTAAAGGATCAACAGAGAATGTTTGCTCTGTCTCAAGCCCATCATTCATTCAGCACAACTTCATCTTTCATAATACCTAAAATTCTGGTGATTGAATGTCTGTATCGCATAAAGTTGACTGCAAAGTCAAATTTGACTCTTCACAAATCTGTATATGAATGTAGAGGGCCTAAGAGATACACTTAGAAGACACAATGTTTAGTTAATTGCTGTTCAGAATTTGATTTTAATCAGTAATAATTAATAGCCAACACTAGTATATTAAATGAGTAGTGCTAAATAATTTGCATTGTTTCCTGTATCTACAATTTCCATATCTACAGTAGCTTCAAGATATGATATCTGAATAAGGATTTAAAACAATATTCACACTAATAAAGCTTAGCTTTGAGATTATGTTTAGTCCTCTGTGCTAATTTTGATTAACTTTTATACAATCTGGCAACTGTATCTGAGAAATCATTTAAAGGTAAGAAATAACAAAGAGATGATTATGAATACAATAGCAATAAAAGTGAAAAGAAGATTCTTGACTTGCTTTAATGTTGCTGTACTATACTGTAACCACAGTAAACTTAGCAGTTCTTTGCAAGGTAGTGATTTTTTAAGCATTAAACATCTGGTTGTACAGCTAATTTTAGCCACTGCTACAGTCCTTTTTGTGATGGGGAAATTTTTTAATCTCTATGATTCTTTTGTGATTGCTGCTATAAGAAATTAAAGGCAAATAGGATAAAAGAACCGAAGATCTTTTGATGTGAGTAACTGCCATATATGTTTGTATATCTTTATGTCCTACCAGAGTAAAAAAGGATGAAGATAGGAAAAGAAGAATTTTCATTTTAAGAACTTCAATCATACTGGCTGATCATTAGTAAAACTTCTATGTTCAGTTAAATTTCAGCATACTGTGTTTAGAGGACTCCTAGATTTAGAGTTTCTGTATCTTCAATGCTTTTTTTGGCTTAGGTAATCAAAGTTTCCCTGACTAATCTTATATCAGGAATTAGCATGGAGTCCAACACTAACTGAATAGGATAGGTTCTAAAACTACTATATTTTTGTTTTCATGTAAGTTTTGCTTAGCTAGCCTCCACTGATATTCTCCTAAGCAGAGAGGCATTTTTTAAAAATCTTGATTATTAACTGACTTTTATTTGTAGAGATCTCTCATTATTTTCATTACTTCAATTTAAAAACAAGCTTGAAGAGAGTTAAAAACAACTGAAGTATTGCCATGCTTTAACCCCAGCTGGCAGCTAGAACCATGCAACTGCTCACTCATTCCCCCCACTTTGGATGGGGGAGAGAATCAGAAGTGTAAAAGTGAGGAAAAAACCTCATAGGTTGACATAAAGACAGTTTAATAGGTAGAGCAAAACCCACACACACAGCAAAGCAAAACAAGACATGAATTCCCTGTGTCACATCAGCAGGCAGGTTTTCAGCCATCTCCAGGAAAGCAGGGATCCATCACACATAACGGTTACTTGAGGAGACAAATGCCATCACTTCAAACATTCTCCCATTCTTTCTCCCCCTAGCTTTATATACTGAACATGATGTCACATGGTATAGAATATCCCTTTGGTCAGTTGGGGTCAGCTGTCCCAGCTGTGTCCTTTCCCAGCTTCTTGTGCCCTCCCACACTGCTCACTGGCAGGACAGCGTGAGAAGAAGAAAAGGCCTCGACTGCTTATTAACAACTAAAGTCACCAGTGCACTATCAAAAATATTTCCCATTTAATATCCAAAACATAGCACTATACCAGCTGCTAATAAAAAAACTCTATCCCACCTGAAAGCACAAGGATCAATGGAGCTGCAAACCTTTGGTTTTTAACTTATAAGAAACAAACTGAATTCATTAGGAATCTGCACATTGATCATGCTGAGAATGTAAAAACTTTGATAAAGTGGCAAAGATTGCAATTTAAACAAGAGAAAATTAAGCTGAAAAATTAAACAAGACTTTAGATTAACATTGGTAAATGAACTCTTAAAATTTATCCATGTTCTAAACCTTTTTTTTTGTTTCATATAAACTGTGAAACATCAAAGCTGGAAATGAATCTAATCTTCTGTGAACATTAAGGATATATTGTTCATATTGAAAAATATCCTGCACGTACGTGCAGCTACTAAAATCGAAGAACAGGGAGATAACCTCAACTTGCATATAACAATAATTTAAAAAAAAAAAAGGCAGAGGTGATAGTGACATCATCTTCCCATGGTATTTACCTTGGATGCAATTCAGAGGCTCTTCAGACTTTTCCAGTTGCCATCCAATACAGTCATACCACAAACTGCTGAACAGATTAAAAAAGTGAAAGATAACATCATTAGAGTTGTGAGAACCTGAAGAATATTGGCCTGTTAACAGGTGGCTCAGTCAGTTTTCTCAGAAACAAGATTGTTGGCTATTGCTGTGTAACAGCAGGGCTACTGCTGATTAGTTAACATGGTCATTCTGGAAGAAGATAAATGGTTCTGCGCTGCTCAACAATTTCATCACTACCGTTTGTCTATCCTAGGTGTATAAACTTCTCCCTAGACCCTGGTACATTTGCATTACCTGAACAATCTGCTGAGATTTTTAATTTATTCACTGCACATTCATTTATCACTGTAGTATTTTCATTCTTCTTTTGTTTGCTTTGCCAAGTAATGACAGTAAGGCTACGTGTATCTACACATTCCTACCAGTATCTTTTGTACCTGTTAGTCAATAACAGTCAAATGATTAAATCAAATGATAAGTGCTTCCCGATAACTGGGTTCCTACAGGCTTTGTCAAAAATCATCCTGTCTGTGATAATAAAAAGACTCAAATTAGTTTTCTTTCCTGCTCATCAGTGGGAGTGGGTAAAGAAAACACACAAAGTTTGACTGATATTTGTTATCTCTGGCTGCGGCTGACCAACCAGGCAGCATTGCACATAAATTCTGGATTAGTTACAGTATGTACTGCTTGTTATCCAGTATGTGTCCTATGGATGATAAGAGAAGTTAAAGAGCAAATAACACATAGGACAGCAGACTAATTCCACTATTCCTACAAATGTGTTTGTTCTCTAAAATAGCTGTGTAAAAGCAATTAATTAGTATAACTATCACTTTGGACCTTTACTAATGCAACCTAGTTTTATCTCCCCATTTTTCTCATTATTAAGTTTCCAATCAATCAAAAATATTTTATTTATATGGAGCATGTTTCTGCGCACCTGAAAGGGAGGGACTGTAGGGGATGAAACATAAAAAACATCATAGTTTGATTTACTGTGTGACAGTTTGTGGAACTGAAGGTGCTCTGCCTAAATGGATTACATGTGAATTACATCCATAGCATTTATTTTGCTGCAGACATTGTGGTTGGAGGGGGATACATGAACCTCTTACTC
Organism: Chionis minor; assembly: GCA_013398295.1. Taxonomy (NCBI): domain Eukaryota; kingdom Metazoa; phylum Chordata; class Aves; order Charadriiformes; family Chionidae; genus Chionis; species Chionis minor. The sequence continues at coordinate 16,030 of VZSF01009268.1, read as the reverse complement.
CAAACACTTCTTAATGCTCATACAAAGAAAGAAATGTTTGATTCCAATACAACACTCAATAGTGCTTGGTTCCCCTTCTCCCTCTCTTGGGTGAAGATTATTTGAGGAGTTAGATGCAGAAAACAACTATACAATGCCAAAAGTTCTTTTTAACCTCAGTCAATTAGGTGTTAGATGTGGATAGAATAAAGAAATAAATGAAATGTACTAAGATTCTGTTGGTAACAGATAGCAGCAGAATATCAACAATTCCTTTATTTTGTTGGTTACCATGGAAACAAGTATGAGATGTTGCTGACAAAACTGCAGACTGCAGCAGTAATCATTAACTTCAGAAAGGCTGTGCTTTGTGCTTGATATATCTGAAAAGTAACAGTGGGCATTTTTTCTTGGATTTGGATGTCTGTTCTTTTCAATGGGATAAACAGGGGCTAAAAAACAGAATGCTGGAAGTAAGCGTGGATTGTTGGGTATTCAGGCTGTGGCTACGGAAGTATTAATGCTTATATCTTGCTTTTTCTGCTGCTGCATATATGTTTGCATGTGGTCAGGTTTACTTGGCAGAAGCTCAATGAAATGTAATGGTGTAATACTTTTTATGTGAAAAGAAATGAAAATGAGGTTTTGTCATGGTTCTCATGATTGATGAGATTTGTAAAATAAGAGGGAGTCCAATTACTAAACAGTGTTTCAGGCAGAAAGATCACTGAGTTTCTCAGTCACCGCTGACTGCTAATCAATTTGTTGAGTGATGATTAAAATGTTTTGCTTTGACCTAAAATGACTTAGCAGTTTGAGTCCTAGCTAAATGACTCTTTCTGATAAGAAACCACATTCCTCTTCTGTAGATAAGTTCTCAGTTCCTTGTTTTAAGAGGAAAAATTGTGAGTCACTCTTTTAGGGCTTTAAATTCACACCATTTTCACCTTATTCAAAACAGGAATTTGTCATCTTCATAATACTTAATTATCTTTTTCTTCATGAAGGTAGTAAAAAAGGATGAAGCAAGTCAGAGATGGACAAGATGCTGATGTTTCAGGAATATTTTTTTTAAGATCTTCGTCCTTAACATTTTGACACACTCATTTTCTGTTTTATAAAGGGCTTTGGGTCAAGGGGGCAAAAAAGTATATATTTATATGCAGGTGGCTTCATGTTCTATTCTAGACAGGAAAATCATCTTTCTTAGATCAGTCAAAAAAGATAAAACATACTAAATTTTAATAAAAATCTTTTGGAATTGTTTTCTGTGAGAGAGATTCCATGCAAGAGTGTCTGTTTTTGTCTGCTTTGCTTAGATATTATTAGAAAATGTATGATTGTATAGTGATTGTAGTATTATATTACCATTCAAGCACAGCAGCTTCCAGAAAAAAAGAAAATGCTAACAGAGTGGTGTCCCATGTGCAGGTAGTCCAGATTTCAGTGCCACTCTTCAGATGATGCATGGGTACGATCCATTTAAAATTCTGTAGAACAGAGGCATCATTCCTCACAGTCTCAGTAATCCTTTTGTAAGATTTATCTAATAGTCAGACAAGATCATACCAACGTTTAACTTGTTTGGGCTGGAAAAAAATTGCTGGTGCATCAAAAAGTCAAGGTAACTGATAACATTGAAGATAATAAACCTTTTCTTTATAGTAACATATGAAATCCCTAAACCTATCACTTTCCAAAGTAGATTTATGGTATAAAAGCTTTGTGCAGAAGTCAGGTATGATTCAAACACAAAATTTTGGTCAAAGCCCCAGCTTATAACTGTAGCATTGGATCTGTTACTGGTCTAAAGTCCAGACTTCCTATAATTGCATGTACTCTTTGTGAAGTGATTCAAAACCAAACGCTCTTAATAATTCTGTCTGCTTTATTTAGGCAAAAGTTAAATTTGGTTCAATTTTTATTTAGAGGGAATGTTAGCTTAAACAAATTAGTATGTGTACTAATTAGACAATTAGTATATGCTGTCTTAGAGAATGGAAATGTCCTCGGAGAGCTCTAAAAAATATTTTGATAATTTTTTATTAGTCTATATTTCACTATTAAAATTGCAGTGAATATAATTGTAGTGAATTTGTAGAATTCTTATTCCAGAGTTGATTTTCTTTTGGATTGATTACATTTAAGAGACCAAATACTCTAATTCAGGACATATGGAAATCAATAAGAGTGTTAATTCCATGTATTAAGAGAAAAAGTCATATTCCATATGTAGGTTTGTTCTGTTTTTTTCTCTGGATCTAACTAAAATCCTTAAGCATCATAAATATTCTGTTAAAAGAAAATATAGGAAGTCAAATGCAGAAAGCAGTATCAAGTTTTTATCTGTTTATGAACATCTGTAAGAGCAGAACATGTAATATACAAACTTTCTTGAAAAGTGCAAAGGCGGGAAAAACCTGCATTAGCTTATCCACCACCTACTAGCAGAGTCAAGCTGTTCTTTGGAATACTTTGCTTAGCCCCCAGGCAGAAGTAGTGCCAGTGTTTCCCTCTCCACATTTACTCTAGGTAGCAGAGATTTTTTGGGAAACCACTCTAAGCAATGCTAAACAGAAAGTTGGAGCTACCCAGCAAGCAGATTGTTTGCTTGTGGGGAAATGACAATCTGGCTGTGCTTGGAGTATTAACATCTCACTTTAGCAAGATTTATTGCAGTTTCAAGCTGAAACAATTTCTTGATGGGGGGGGGGGGGGGGAAGAGGATGTGGTGGTCTTAATCAAAGCACTGTCCTAATGATTAATTGATCTGTGCTGTATGTTCAGTTTTGTACAGGCTTGAAGAAGACAGGTAGTAGTTCTCTGCTTCAGATTTCTCATAAATCAAAATGGATGATTCTTTCCTACTTTGTTAGTTTGTTATTATAACAGAAATTATTGCTCATCGGGCCTCTAGGTGCTGTGGGTCCATAGTACCACAGAGAAACTTAAAACACTAATATCCAGTACCTCCTATTTGCATACCAACAGTTTATTGTGTTGTGATCTCTGCAATGGGATTGGCCCACTAAACAGTGTTTGGCTTTCAAGCAATTCACCTGCGTGACACGTAAATGGCTGTGAGTAGCTTTACCTTTCATTTCTATGTGCATACACAGAGGTGAACTTTGTAGCTTGATTTTAGCTATAAATCATTCATACAAAAAAATTATATGAAAGTTGTTGCCCTTTTAAAATTACAAATTATTGTTTAAAAAATTGAAAAAATGTAAATAGACCTAGTTGGCCACAGATATACACCTAATTAAAATTAAAATTATTATTAGTGAATGAATCTATGATGAATACATATGTTCATATGAAATAAATATAATTCTTTATACTCACTGTATGATGAGGCACGTCTCCTTCTGTGTATTACCAAATATTTATAATTTTTCAGTTTTCCATGATACTCTTTTTACAGAGAAGTGGTGTAACTTGAATATCTTGAGAAAAACCCAGGTGACCTACCAGCAGAGAAGTACTTCTTTAATGAATAAGCCCTTTAATTATATTCTCGTTCTGCTATATGCTCAAGATTGTAAAATTGCTGAAGAGAAGAGTAAGTAATTGAATAGCAATTTAAGTGTGAATTTATTAAATCAATTAGATTTACAAAAGTAATTTGAGACACAGTGCTGCTATATTGGGCACACCAAGTATATAAAAATTTAAAATAGATGCTTGTAAGTGTAGCATAGTTTCTAATGGGAATTTGTCTTGGTTATAATAGTAAAAATGATTGAGTCTACGTGTCTTGCAAAGCTTATTCTGTAAGTTATTCTTATCTTAATAGCACCTCAGAGGTAGACCATTTCATTTCAGGTTGCTGGGGAATCTCAAAGCGTAATAAAAGATTTCATAAACTGATGAAAATTTATAACAGAGATTAAAATATTTCTGTGTTTTTCTTTTCCTCTAAAACAAACAGTATCTTCTGTATTAACTAGTTTGATAAAGCTAGTCATTACTCTGTACTCTGTCCTTCCATGTACATTCCGTTAGAATTTTCTCCCTAATGTACTCTGCAATATTTTATATGATATTTTTGAAAACTAAAGGAAAATGAATTTGTACAATTTGGCATGTCTATGTACTATATGTAGCCAAATGGAAGGAGAGAATATGATTACAAGGACTTATATGATCAATAGCTACTTCAACTTATCTGAAGAGTTGAACTCATATAATGCTGTTATGTACATAATATCAGAGTGTGAGAGAAGTTGTAGAATCATAGAATCCTCATAGAATCGTCTAGGTTGGAGAGAACCTTTAAGATCACTGAGTCCAACCATAAACCTAACACTGCCAAAACCACCACTAAACTATGTCTCTAAGCACCATATCTACCCATCTTTTAAATACCTCCAAAGATGGTGATTCAATCACTTCCCCGAACAGCCTATTCCAATGCTTGACAAGCTTGACAACCCTTTCGGTGAAGAAATTTTCCCTAATATCTATCATAAACCTCCCTTGGCACAACTTGAGGCCATTTTCTCCTGTCCTATTACTTATTACCTGGGAGAAGAGACCAACTCCCAGCTCACTACAACCTCCTTTCAGGTAGTTATAGAGAGCAATAAGGTCTCCCTGAGCCTTCTTTTCTCCAGACTAAACAATAACAGTTCCCTCAGCTGCTCCTCATAAGACTTGTGCTCTAGACCCCTCACCAGCTTCATTGCCCTTCTTTGGATGCACTCCAGAATCTCAGTGTCTTTCTTGTAGTGCAAAACTGAACACAGTAGTTGAGGTGGGGGCTCACCAGTGACAAGTACAGGGGCACAGTCACTTCCCTAGTCCTCCTGGCCTGATACAAGCCAGGATGCTGTTGGCCTTCTTGGCCACCTGGGCATGCTGCTGGCTCATATTCAGCCAGCTGTTGACCAATACCCCCGGGTCCTTTTCCACCAGGCAGCTTTCCAGCCACTTTTTCCCAAGCCTGTAGCGTTGCATGGGACTATTTTGATCCAAGTGCAGGATCCAGCACTAGACCTTGTTGAACCTCATACACTTGGCTTTGGTCCATTAATCCAGCCTGTCCAGATCCCTCTGTCGAGCCTTCCTACCCTCAAGCAGATCAATATTCCCGTTCAACTCAGTGTCATCTGCAAACGTACTGAGGGTGCACTTGATCCCCTTGTCCAGGTTGTTGTTGATAGAATTATTAAACAGAACTGGCCCCAATGCTGAGCCCTGGAGAAGACCACTTGTACTGGCTTACTGGGTATCAAAAACCTCAAGGACTGAGTCTGAGATGAGGAGTGTGGCTACCTACTCATTTGCTACCTTTCCTACCTTCCAAATAGTGGGAGAGGGTATATCTGTTCAAACTTTCCTTAGTGTGATAAAATAAGTTGTAGTAGATGCAGACTTCATTGTCTCTTAATGGAAGCAGGACCTCATAACACAGTTTTCATTGTCCCCGCAGTTTGGTGACAATCTCCTTCCTTTTCTTTCTCCCATAAAATGTCTGTGATCCTCCAGAACATCTTGACCACATTTCCTGTCCCATGAGACTCTGTTTCACTGCTTATTATCTGGTGACACACAAGACTTTGAAATACAACTCTATTCTTAGGGGTTTTTTTTCCTCTCCACTTTCAAATGTCCTTTAATTACAAATGTCCTGATAATTACAACTCCAGTCACTATTGTTAAGTTCCTTCTCTTCCCCTTACTTTACCTCGACCAAGTTGCTTGGATATCCAAGGTCCCTTCCCTCCTCTCTGATCAATTAATATTTTAGTTTTCAGGTTCTGCACATTAATTTTTCACTTCTCAGTCATCTATATTCAGTAAGTTTTCAGTCTCATATTTCATATGAGTATCATATATAAATATTTTCATATTTATCATATTTGAATATTTCTTATATTATCATTCATATCATATATGAATATTTCTTATTATAAGAATTTGTTCCTGATTACTCCACTGTGTACAAGGTCAATGTGGCGGCTACATATTAGTGTTAACATCAAAATGGGGTTGGAGAGCAAAATGGAGATTATTGTTTTCTAGAGAGTACATGCATATTCCCATGATATACATTGAAGTATTATCAAGGTCAAAGCAGTAAAAGAACAAGTTCAAGATTAACTAGATAGATTGATCATTAACTAAAAGTGAGAAAAACATTTAGTTTCAAAGCACAAAAGCAAGTAGGTGAAATAGTACTAAGACTATGCACAGTTAATTTTTGCCCATAGAGGGTGGTCTGAGAATACTAGTGCAGGCATATCCATTTACTATCTGTTTTTAAGGCAATAAAAGAGAAATGTTTGTAGACTACCACTATCTGTATCAGCTTGCATACTTTTTCTATGGCCTCTTTGGGTATTAGGCAATCATTTATATAAGTAAAGTAATAAAACCCCTGGTCTTAAAATGTTGCAGCTCAATGAATGTGGAAATATCCTAAAATTCAGATCCCTATTTTGCAATATGGGTTATTTTGAAGTCTTGGGGAAGCTACTGAAAAAAAGTAAACTTGAACTGGTTTGCTTTATTAAGGTTCAGGTGTATTTTCTATTTATAACCACAAAGAAAAATGAAACGTGGAGAATGGAAAACTGTTATAACTAAAATCTTCATAATGTCTAATTGGTTGCTGGAACAACCAATACAAAAAGCTGATTTGACATTTCTTCTTGGACAGTTGTTAATATTCAGCTGTCAGTGGTGGGTTGGGTAACACTTTCTGTAGTCAGGTAATAATATTAGCAGCAGGCATCACTAACACTTGGGAAACATAGCAGGACCTGACTCTTCGCCAGGTCGGGGTATCAGTAGGCAGAGCTGTCTCCGGTATACACAATCCCTACACTCTGCTATCACATAACTCATGATAGTAAAATGAATCATATTCGAAATCCCACACCATCTCCTAGGCCTGACCCTTGTGTCTTAAACTAGTAATGAGTTACCCAATCTTGCACTAGCACCCAACTCCATGCATCACCTTGTCTGCTCACATACTACACGTGCCCCAATCCCTGCCCCTCAGTAATTACTTGCATAGTCATTGCCCAGCTCATTGGGTAAGGAATTATTTATTAAAGCATAAAAGCCCTTTAATTGCCCTTCTCTCATTTTGTGAGGAAAGAACACACACCACGCAGGAGTCAGCTAAAGACAGCTGGTGGCTTAAGTAGATGCTGATACAGATTCTTGCCTGAAGAAGTCTTCTTGTCTAAGGATTCAGAAGTGTATGTTCTTCTGGGAAGTAGGCAAGTAGCAAGCTAGTCATTTTAGAGCAATTTTGTTGACGCTTTTGAGGGAACATGTCTGTTGTCAGTGTATTTAAAGTGATGCCTAGTGAAAAACTTCTTGAAAACTGACTAGTAGTAGAGGTCATGAGGAAAAGCTAAATAAAGTTTATGGACTCATAAGAGTTTGGAGAGGGGTGGAGGCCCTGAGATGTTCTTATGTTTCTTTGGGATCAAGGTTTTTTTCACTTTCTTCATTTGAAGTCCCAATGCATCAGAATCTAGTAGCATCGTAACCCAAGGAGAGGGTAATCTGGTGGTGAAGAGATCTGTTTCTTTTTCAACTGCAGGTAAAAGGGTCACAGATGCAAAAAATATTTTTCTCTGGTGCAGCCTGACCATATGTGTCACCAATATCTTATTAACTAAAGCATTTTAGGGGTGAGCTCCTAGTTTCAGCAGAAAGAGTGAGAATTCTGGGGTTAGCATGTCCTAAGGAGAATTTTTACTACTTTTTTGAATTTTTCTTGTGTTTTAGTGCCTGAACTATCTCTTAATGAAGTTCACGTATGCTGGTATTAAGGCTGAAGTTAAAGTTTGAATCTAATCAGACTGAGCCCAGAGACACCAGAAATACTTCAATACTCTACATAATGCATTGTCAGTTGTTGGGGGAGGGTTCCTATTATGTGCTTCTTTTTGGCCTACAGTTGATGTATTTAATTTATTTTTAAATGAACAGCTTTGATTACACTGTTAGTACATTCTGCACTTGAGTCAACTTGTTTCCATGGAAGAATAACTGTTCCTGTACATGCCCCCTATTAAACCCAGCTGGAGTGTAACAAGGCTATCAGCACAATGTAGTCAAGCAGGACACAGTTTTGAAAGTATGGTTCTACTGTAATTGTTGAATGAAGCATTATTATTCACATGCAAACAAGTTCTCCCTGAAAAATGGCATAAATACACTGTTCCAACTGCAGATGGTGCTCCTTTAATCATATGGGAGTAACATAAGTTATTCAAAAAAGCAAATTAAAAAAACCTAGAAAAAACTTAACTCACTTTTCTCTGAAATCACCTTTTTTAAAAATTATTTTTAGAGGATCCTACTTGGTCTATTCCTATGCATCATTTTCAGTTTTACTGCAGCTGTATTAGTATTAGGTGTCTGGATGGTTGTTGTTCTCTTGCCTTTTTCTAAGCTCTCAAAAAAATATTTTAATAACTTTTCTTTTAGAGAAAGGTTTTTGAATGTCATACATTTCATTCAAAAGTAAAGTTTTGTTCCTAATCATATCAAAACAAATAATAACTTAAACATCTTTATAAAAACTACATTTATGGCTAATAGTAATTTAAATTTCCTGTGACTTTGTCTACCATTTATTCAGCTTTTAAATCACAGCAGTTAAAAGATACCAAAAATTACCCAGAGTACAAGGAGAAAAAAATACGGGCAGAAATCAGACCAAATGCAAACATTCATCTTATGTTACAATTTACTCTTGGAAAGAGAGTGGGGTGGACAAGGAAGAACAACCTGGGTTCTCTAAATCCAACAATAGATGTTAAAAAATCAGATTTCAGCAGCATAATGTCAGTATAAAAGAGCTAAACAAAACTAAAAAAACATATCCCAATATATTTTAATATAGGTAGGTACTTTCTCTATCCCTGCTCTATTGTAACTATGTTCTGAAACACTCTCTGTAAATGGACGATAAAAATATTTTTGACAAATAGTTAAAATAGGGTTGATTTCACATGAGTGACATCATTTATTCAATAAGTAGTTTCTTGGGGTTTGGTCACAATAAAGACTGCTGTCAAAATGTAACTTCTTTGAACCCCAAAGAAGGCCTTTCTTTATGCTTCTGCTTTCATACTATGCCATGTGCTGCAACAGAAAAAAACAACAACTATTACTGCATCTTCAAGGAGGAATTTTTTTGTTTGATAAATGGAAATCATGATAGTGGCCACACAACACAGACAAGTGTTAAGATATTACATTTTTCCCTGTCAGAACAGTCTTGATATGTTTTTTTCAACTTTTCATAGTTGCCCAGTAGCCTAAGGTACGGACTCAGGTGACATATGTGATATTGCAAAGTAGCAGGTGTCAAAAAAGATCACTGATTCTGCTTAATTACGAGATAAGTTAGATTTTGTAGGTTTCCTAGATTTCCAAGAAAGTTCTCCATGTTCTGGCAGTGCAGGACAAGAACTGGTACCTGTGTAATGGATGAAATTCACTTTTTGTTTTCTGATTCTTGATGTTTAGAAGTTATATTTCACCTTTAGAATGGTATTTCATTAATGACAGCTGTCAATTTTGTTATCCTTTCATATATTGGATGCAATTATAGTTATAATACTTGTCAGTTTTCAATTTTCTGTTGTATTTTCATTTCTGTTGCATTTTCCATTTCATATTCATATAAAAGTATTTATTAATAGCTACTTCATAGGTAATCTAAAAGGACAGTTGCTAAGTGCAGAACAGTGAGACAAAGTTGTACTTCCAAGTATGTATTTATTTTTAGTGCTGTAGTTACTAAGATCTCAGTCAAGGTCCACGGTGTTCAGAAATTGTGAAACCACAGTGTATCACATTTGCTCTTATAACTGTTTAAAAAAAAAATAGGTTACTTTACTTTTTTTGGGACTCTTTCAGTAATCACAATTACAACACGCACTTTATGATATCACAGAATATTCTGATCACTGTAAAGGTGACCTAGACAGAAAACAGGATCTCCACTGTAACAGGGATGGTGGCTGCTCTATAGGCTTATAGTGCAAGCGTGCTGATGTTCTGCAGTGAATCTGTTAGCTCAATATGCTAGTGCCTTTTTCTGTAGTACATGTGGCCTGAGAGCAATTAGCAGTTTTGCCTGAATCCTTTAATCTCACAAACTAGCATAGAAGTTCAAATTCTCACCAACTTCATTAACAATTAAACTGTGAATTAGAGGAGTCAAACATAGGCATGTATTTCTTTCTTCAAATTCTGTTGTGGGGCTAGAAATCAAGAGATGAGAAGGCCAAGGGTATTAGAAACCTCTTGAAATATTAAAGCTAAACACATGAGAGCCGAGCTATTGATGCTGATTTTTGGCAGCTTTTTGGTAATCATTTGTTTGAATTTAAGTAAAATGTATCTGTGTAAAAATTTGCACTTACTCTTACAAAGAATCATAGAGTTCAAAATGAAATTACTATATTGTGGTGTGTGCATACTGTAAGACAGACCTTGCTGGTTTATTCCCATGTAGTTGTTTCTCTTGCTCTCTGTATGGACATACACACATGCACTTGCACACAGACAAGCACACAGAGTTTTTGCAGCGTTCTTTGCAACCCTTGGTTGTGCCATGGTGAGTTGTGGTAGACGTAAGTGTAAATAGCAGTCAAATTTTGTTGCTGCTGGTTTTTTGTTGCCGTTTTTCTGTTAGAGATTTTTTTTCAAACAAACATTAGTTTCACTAAAAGACTTTTTTTATTTTTTTTAACACATAAACACTTAGTACTTCATGGCTTACCTCTAGTCAGATTCTTTTTGTACTGGCTCCTCTGTTAGGTTAGAAGGATAAGAGTTTTAGTGTTAATCAGTTTTACCACTTCATGTAAACAGCCAGCTTTCTTTGAGAAAAGGACACTAGAAATGTTAGGGGATAACGGATCTAAGACTACCATGATAGCTCACTATCTCACAGTCTGTATTGATATGATTGAATCCCGCACCTGTGAAGCAAACGAAGGTAGCGAAAGACAGCTTCTGCAGTTTCTTTGTGTGGCTAGTATAGCCAGTATACTCCGCATTGCAGAAAACCTTGGCAAAACTTGTGGTACTGAACTGAAAAAAAGTGTGCTTGTTGTAATTTCCAATACAGCCCTGTTGAGAGATCATTTCTGTTTCCTCCTTCATCTGTCACTTCTAAGATTAAGATACCGTGTGTTTGTAGGACTGAAGCAGTCTAGCGTGGATAAATAGTGTCACTACATGCCAATATTAAACTCTTCTACAATTTCTTCACTTATGGGTTGGACTTGCGAAGAAGATGTAACCCTCAGAAAAGTATGTCTCTTTTCAGTCACCTCAAAAGTAAAGGGTGTGATCCAGATATTAAGACAATTCTTATTTATTTGGCCCGGGATGAAGAACCTGAATCAATGATCATTTATGGTTGCTTTTCTGAGAAGTGATGATTTCCGCAAAGATGATTAGGGGGCTGGAGCATCTTTCTTATGAGGAAAGGCTGAGGCCGTTGGGTCTTTTTAGTCTAGAGAGGAGAAGACCGAGGGGGGATCTCATAAATCTTTACAAATACTTAAAGGGAGGGGGCCAAGAGCAAGGGGCCAGTCTTTTTTCAGTGGTACCCAGTGACAGGACAAGGGGCACTGGGTATAAAATCGAACACAGGAAGTTCCATCTCAACATGAGGAGGAACTTCTTTACTTTGAGGATGGCAGAGCACTGGAACAGGCTGCCTAGAGAGCTGTGGAGTCTCCAACACTGGACACCTTCAAAACCCACCTGGATGGGTTTTTTGTGCAACCTGCTGTAGGCGAACCTGCCTTGGCAGGGGGGTTGGACCAGGTGATCTCTAGACGTCCCTTCCAACCCTTAACATTCTGTGATTCTGTGATTTTGTGATTCAGAATTCACAGACTGAAATTTTGTATACTAGTTTTCTGCAAGGCTCTTTACTTAGTCACAACTTATTAAGACACTGCTATCTCTAAAGTGCTTTTTGGTTCTGTCAGAGAATCAGACATGGGTATTTTCAGGTATCTGGATTGAATCTTGTCAACTTTGAAAGTCATAAATGCAGTAACCTCTTTCAAGTCATGGTTCTTGAATTATTTCAGGCCATTTTTACTGACAATGCTGTCTATATGTATTTATCAGTATAGGGGAAGGGAGGGAATTAAGCAATGGTAATACTAAATAGCAGTAAAATTCTAATTTGGGTTTGTAGCTAATTAAATATTAGTGCTAAGGGTTTAGCCTCTGAAGGAGGGTGAATGTTTTTACACCTTAGCTCAGAAAGGATGTGTAACCTTGGTCTTCTGGGTGTGGACTGGTAACAGAGCAATTAGATGAAAAACAGAGTGCATTTAGTGAAGTCATTTACTACGTTACACTGAAATAGCAGTATTTCTCAGTTACTTTTAATTGAATAGAAATATTCATTTTGTCTTGCTTTCTGTCTGCAAGTTATTTGCCTGCATGAATGCAGCTCAGACTTCAAATATAGCTTTGGATACAAATAAAGAAACTCATTTAACTTAATTTAGCATAATGGGCTATTTTAGGATACAGTTCATTTCATCCTAAAGTGGATGTCTCTCTGAAAATTTCTGTTATCTAACAAGTCACACATGCAACATAAACATAGTGGATGAGGTATGAGTGTACAAAATCTAGAAATGACTAGTTCACTGCATTTAGAGGCTCAAAACAAATTTTATTCAGTTCAGTCATTACAAATGTCATTCTGACATATTGTTGACCATTTGGGAACTACAGGAGCTGAAAATTACAGTAATAGATGGTAGGGGTGGGAATTATGGACCATTTCTTGTATATAATCACTAATGTGGGTTTTTTTCAATACTAAGAAAAATTAACACTGTGGTAGTCGATAATAATTGTTCAACTTTGCAGCTGGTGGACCAGATTTCTTCAAATTTTAATTTCAGTCAAGTTTCATTTTATTTATGTTCTGAATTGTTCATGGCAATGATTACTTTTTCTGTTTGCTCTTGCCAGAGTGTAATGTTACTTCACCCTAGGCTATTGATAACAAGCACCAAGATGGTTAGAAACACGGCTTTTGTTCTTAAGTCACTTTTGCACATTTATCAGCTCTATATATTGCTTTTGTTCCTTTTAAAAGGTGATTCCATGCTCTGCCTTTAGAAACTAAAGATATAAAATAAGCCCGACTGTCACTGAATTTGCACTGAATTTATGATTTCTGACCAAATGACAACTTTATCCCAAGGGAGGTACGGTATGTCTCAATGTACAAATACAACACTAGTGCTTAGGAGGAAATAGCAGATTGTGCACGGGATTGGCAGGAAACCACGAGATAATAGTGATAGCTAGATAGTTCTGTAATCTTTCTGTTGAAAGGACTATATTTTCTTTGTTAGTGTCTGGAAAAAGAGAATCACTAGGCTGTGATAAACTGTGACGCTGAACTTTGACAATTTACATCAGCTGTACATAGGTGTCAGTGGTTTTTTTTAAATCCCATTCTCTTTTCCAAATAGCCCCTGCCATTACTTAGATTTCAAACACAAAAACATACATGCTAGCATAAATAAATTTTATTGATATAAATAAAGTAGAAATCTTTTAAAATAATTCTTAAATAAGTCTTTGTCTCTGAAAGTCTTGCCCTAGATAATATAGCACATCTGGTCAGATACAGATTTAAAAAAACACACTATCTGCTTCAGTTATGTACCATTATAGAGTGTCTTTGCCCATACACATTGGGAAATGTTATGAAAATGTTATAATTCTTTTTTTTCCTCAGCAGTAGTCAGATTTCTTGCTGTAACTCTAGATAAGATCTTGGAGTCTCAGTTGTATTTTTTTCTGTTCCTAATTAAAAGCATCTCCAAAATCTGTGGCATTCTTGCACTTGCATTCTTTTTTTTAGCTTAAAAAGGAGTATCAAGAAAAAGTAGCAGAACTGATACATGCGAACAAAGAAGCAGAACAGCACAAAACTGATGTTAAAATACTGATAATTCTTAGGAAATCTCAGGGAGCTAAAATAGTCAAAAGTCGAGGTAGGTCAAAGTAGAAATGACCCATAGTACACTATTTTGTCAGAAGCAGTTGACTGGCATGTGAAAAAATAATGCTATTAATTTTGCAAATTTATGTATTTCTAGGAATTTAATTGAGACTTCTACTCTGAATTTAGAAAAGAATTAGTCTAATCTATTGTTGATACTGTTCTTTCTTTATCTCTCCTTTATACACATATTTGCTTTCCTATCTCAGTGTGTGTTTGTATGTGTACACTTCAAAAATTTTGTCAGTGGTTTTATATGTCATTGAGACTCTGACAGGGTAATTTATAAAACATTGCATTGTTTGATGGTAAACCGTTAATACATGTTTTAAAATGTAATTAACTAAGTTTCAACAGTCATGTTAGTATAAATTAAAAAAAGTTGGTTTTTGCTTAGGTCTGAGAATGATTTACTTTGAGGGGGACTGGAGTTATAAATTAAAATTTTTAATAAGATGTGAATTAAAAAAAAGTTTGGTATCTAGAAGCTGTTATTGGATGGAAGCAATGTACCTTTGTTAATTAACTGTAATGTTAATGTAAATAATTTTTAGCAATTTCTTTAAATTCAGATTTAAGATACTCAATATTTGATTTTATATTTTCCTTAAAAGAGATATTATGAGAAAGAGAGATTAATCTTTGCATTTGAAACTATATGTGCAAGGTATGCATTCTTCCTTCTTTGCTTTCTTTCTGAAAATAGTCTGTTTTAAAAAATGCTTTCTCACCAGTCTTAAAGATTACTTTTTTTTCTTCTATTTCATGAATAAAGTATTCTAAGCTCATAAAAGTAGCTGCCTTTTTCGTTCTTTTCAAAGTGGCTGGACTTATATTATCACACTTAATTTCAAGGATCACTCTTCCGCTAGAAGGGCATAGAAGTTGCATATTCACTGTCTTCCGAACTCATGGAAAGGGGCAGATATAGATGAATCACTAGCTGCATTTTGAAAACTAAATAAGTTCTTTCTGTAATAGTAGTCATGATACAATGTAAAGAAGACCTGTCCCTACCATTCATCTTTCAATTTTTCTTTCTTGTATAGAAGTATGTAAGGATAAACATTTTCTTATCAAACAATATGACTCTTGTAAAATAACACAATGTGTAAAATCTCGAGTGAAGATGAACTAAAAAAAGAAGTTCTTCCCTTACCCTAAAGAATAAGTGTTTTTTTCCTTTGAGCTTTTGTTAGAAGGTTTTTCATTTCCTGTGGTTGACTTTCTGATAGTCAAATACACCCGAAGACCAGGCCCGAGCAAACAGATCTCAAAGAAAAGATAGGAATGGTAGATTAGATTAATAAGAAAATATAAGATGGTGGTCATTGATGCTTCTTTGGATTTTTGGAGGGGGGGTAGTGTATTGTGGCTTTTGGGTTTGTTTTTTTTTAAGTTCAAATTCTTGCTATATTTATTCCTGTTTAAAAACTTAATTTTTCCCGCTCTAGCTGGAAAAACTGAAATTTGTATCATAGCTTGCATGTTCAAAATCTTCCCTACTCTGGATCTGAAGCTCAGGGCTCCTTTAATAGGTGACCCAACAACTTGCTTGTCAATAAGCTGCACACATGCAACTACTCATAACTTTAAGTGCCACAGGCTCCAGGTTTTTTAAAAATCTGGGTAGCGTATCAAGAATCATGAACTATTGAGATACAGTCAGTAGGGTTATCTTTCCGATGAAAAGAAGCTGACTGCACAATGCATTAGGAACCATGTCTCTATATTTTTTGTCAACAATGTCTGCACAGTATCGATAATGTACAGTAGTACATTATAAATAAATATACATACATTGGGGGTGCATGCTCAAACATTTTTTGCTGATAAGGACACATAATTAAAAGTGCAGTGAGTTTTGAGACCACTGGACTAGATCATCTCCAGAGGTGCCTTCCAAACTCAGCACTTCTGTGAGTCTGATTCTGAAACTGATTGGCACATCTGCTAGAGGTGTCAGCAAAGGGTTCATGTAAGGAATGAATCATAGAATCATAG
>VZSF01009265.1:0-73436 GCA_013398295.1 Chionis minor | reverse complement strand
GGGAAGGGAAGGGAAGGGGACTGGCTGTAACATGCCCACCTGCCCGCCGGTGGCTGTGCTGGGCGCTCAGCGCCATCATTGCGCCCTCAGCACTCTGATTGACTCTCCCTGCACCGCCCACAGCTTTGATTAGCCTTTCCCTCAAATTTCATTTTCAGTTCGCATTGTGGGAGAGGTAATGGCTCTGCAGCTGAACAATCACATTTTTCCTCTCAGTCCTCATTCTCAGTCCTTTGGTCAAGATACAAAATCAGCGGGTTCACTGAAAGCCCTTGTGATTACATGCACTAATTTTGCCTGAATTCAGGATGAGGAGGATCTAATTCCTCCTCAGACCCCTTCTCCAGCCTGAGTGCACTAATTCTCCTTTTCTGCTTTTTTCCTCTCCAGGAAAATGGTAACAGCTCCTTTCTGTAGACAATCTAATGCTTTAAGCTATTACTCTAAAGTATCACCACGGTTTCCAATAAAATTTTATTTGACATTTAGTTAAAATCCATTTTCTGCTACAACTGAATTTTTTCCCTAGTCCCTTGATGGACACTTCAAGCAAAATTCATTGTCATTGTCTTAAAGGTCAAAAGTTGTGGGGTTTTTTCAGATCTTGCTTTGTAAAGCAAACTGTTACTGAGGATTATGAGACACCATGGTAAGCTGTGACAGTCCATGAAACCGTTCTTCCCTGCAATTACACGGATTTCATAAAAGTTGTGGGAGCAAACAGAAAGACCTTCACTGCCAAATCAATTATCACTGTCCAGTCCCTGTAGAAGAAGCAGTGCTGCTCCTGCAGCAGCCAGCTGGGAGCAGGGGCTGTCTCCTTTCAGAAGCACAAAAGCCACCAGGATTCTCAGAGCCAGCAGCTCTGAGGTCCCTCCCCGCTCCAGGCCACACAGATCCTGCCTTGCCCATGGAGATCCAGCTTCCCTGCTCTGCACAGAATCCCAGACTCCCTGGGGCTGGCAGGAACCTCTGGAGATCGATCACCTGGTCCAACCCCCTGCCAGAGCAGGGTCACCCAGAGCAGGGGGCACAGGATGGCGTCCAGGCGGGTTGGGAATGTCTCCGGAGTGGGAGACTCCACCACCTCTCTGGGCAGCCTGTGCCAGGGCTCTGCACCCTCAAAGGAAAGAAGTTCTTCCTCCCCAAACCAGCTGGTGCAGAGACACCTGCAATGTTAGCTGGAAGTTTTTCTTTAAATATGTTACGAGGACTTAAAAGCAGAAATGGAAATATTAAATAGAAACTATGCTTTTAGGTACCATTTTGTTTGCAATTTTCATACAAATAATTTGATTTGTTCAATAATAGTATTCTAATAAACTATGCTGGATCATGGAATAACTGTTCAATGGCAGATACATTAAAATAAATCTATTGTATGATGCGTTAATGTTTTTAACTTTCACTCCTGCTTCTAGAGAGACCTGTGTGTTCCTGAGTATTTCCTTGTTTTGCTTTTAATTGGAATTGTTCGGTAAATGTCTTAAAAATATATTTCGGGTGCCTTTATTTCTGCATTCCCACATTACAGTAGTAGTATAGTTTTCACTGATCTCGGCTGAAATGTGAAGAAGCTTTTCTTTTCTAAGAGCCTAATTAAGCACACAGTTTTTAAGGCACACAAAGGTGAGGCTGCCACCCTTCCCAAAACCGTCAGCGGTGGGGGCCGGGCAGCCGAGCTTACCGGACGGAGAGATGTGCCTCCAAGAAATGGACGGCTCTGGCTTCCCCGTGGCCAGGCACACCAGCGTGACATTGCTTCCTTCGTTCACAACGATGTCACTCGAAATGCGGAATATCTTCGGAGAAACTGGAAGGAGAGAAAGAAGAGGTTGTAACGGAGAGCGGCTGGATCAGCGCCATCCCGCCAGAGCACAGGTCGCTGAGGAGAGCTGGGACATCCGTATCGCCATTGCTGATAAAAATACATGCCCCTGTTGAAATATAACAGTGCAAAAACCTTGTTGGGGTGTGACCACAGCTATTTCCATCACATTTGCAGAAGATCAGCCATGGATTCAAAATGCTACAGGTAAGAAAGCAGCAATTTCCTCTGTTTTGTGCAGAGCAGGTACCGTTACTGAGTTCCCAGTAAACTGCTACTGATGGATGCTCTTGTCTAAGAGAAGATCGAGCTTGCCCATGACAGTTGAAAAGAAAATGAAATTAAAGTTTTCTTGTACTTTTAAAAACAACGATACATAGAGTAGAATTATAGAATCATAGAATCACTTTGACTGGAAGAGATCTTTAAGACCATCAAGTCCGACCGTTAGCCTCGCACTGCCAGGTGACCACTAAACCACGTCCCTCCACTCCGTGTGTACTTGGAGAGCCATATCTGTTCGCGGAGAAGACTAAAACACATTTATTTTTGTTGCTTTGTATTGCTTTTAGGCTTGTAGTAGCAACATGGCTAAGAAAAAATAAGCTAGATTTCTTTCATTTCATCGGCAGAATTCTTCACTAAGCCCCATTTTCTGTACTATTTATACATCTGGGCATACGAGAACAGAGTTCCACATGATGGAAAATGATGGAAAGTGTTCAATGGCCAACCCGCACAGGAATGCTTTACTCCTCGTCATGTTACACAGGGAGGAAAGGAACTCAGGGTCCCAGCCACAAAGGCAGGAATTCTGGATTTCAGAATGAATCTTTCTTTCTAAGGAAATGTGTATTTCTTTACACATCGTATAATAACGTTTGATATAGAAATCAAACCAATGTGGTAACCAGGCATACTCTATTGATGTTTCTGAAAAGCACTATTCTCTATATGATAAGAAATTTTGTACAAATATCAGTGAAAGATACAGATTTTTACATGCTGGTGTTCTGGAACCTTCTGTAATGACTGCGTTAAAATCAAAGTGCTCTGCAAGGTAAATGGATACCAATAAAATGAGAAAAAAAAATGTTTATTATCTTCCATGATGTCCCTGCCCATGGCAAGGGGGGTTGGAACTAGATGATCTTTAAGGTGCCTTCCAACTCCAACCGCTCTATGATTTTCCTAACCAAAGTCTCTGCCCAACTGCAGCTTTACCCTTCCGAACGCCACAGTCTTGTCTTACTGGTTTGTTCCAATTTGTCACAGCCAGAATCCCACCATCTGAACACATACAGATACCTTTGCAACTTGGAATACACTATTAGCATTCATTCAGTGTACTTCAACATTAAAGAGCTCTTTCATATGCACAGACCAGTTTGATGTGCTTTGGGATCTTCACCTGCAGATGTTCTCCAGCCCTCACCCTGTGACTGGAAGTATTCCACTCGTAGAAATGAGTTGGGGTCAGACAGACTTCAAAAAGCTGGAAATTCTCAGTGCTTGCTTATGGCTATGCACTTGTGAGCAAAGAAAATTCACAGTCTATGGAGAGCATTTTTAATTAGCAGAGAAACATTGTCTTCAGGGAAAAGGAAGGTCTGGGGAAGGCTGAACCTTCCCCAATTCCTAAAGCAGTAAAGGTCAGTATCGCCCGCCTTTGAAGTTCAAGGTGGTTTACACAATCACTCGAACAGAGATACACTTCTGGGTTTGCCATAGTCTAAGTCACAAAGGTGACAATCATAGAATCAAATCTTAGAATGGGAAGAGTTGGAAGGGACCTTAAAGACCAATCCACTCTTCCCGACTTCACCTGATGACCTGAAAAAGCATGCAGTTATTACAGAGCATTTTTAGGAGCTGAAACATACAGGAAGAGTTATTTCCATGTAAAGGGATAATTTATTAATTGGATTTCTTGCAGATCCCTGCAAAGAACCCGCTACCCAACCTCCTCCTGCAGAAGTACTAGAGGAGACCGGGAACAGCTGCCACCTACATGCCCTACATGACAGCTATGCCATGGCGTGACCCTTCCTCGGGGTCCCCCATGCCCTGAAATGGGTAATCCAGGTCCCCCCCACTGCCCCAGCCCAGCCCAAGTTAAATATCATTAACATTAAGCTTGGCAATAGACAAAACATTGAAAGGAATTGTTATTTCTATGTACAGAATGTGAAAAATAAATCTACTTCCTAAAGACAGCTGGTGAGGGATCATCCTACCCAAAATGTAGAAATCTCTCTGAGAGCAGGATGTCATGAGTAATGGGGTATACGCAGTGGCTTTAGTCAGTCTACAATATTTTAAAAATATCTTCCTAAATCTGAGCTATTTGTTTCTTTATCCTTCAAGAACAAACGTACTTCCAGAAAGTCAAGTGAAAGAATCAAGTAACTCCAAACAGTTCTTCTCCCAAGCGAATATATACAATTGGCTGACGCGATACCGATCTGGAACTGTGGAAATATCTTCCAGATTAAGGAAATATTACAGTGTAAGTTTTCCAACAGCATTAAACTTCTTAGTCGAGGTTCTGCACACTTGAAGGTGGAAAAAGAGATTTGCGCATGTTTTGGCATAACTGAAGCCGTACCATAGTGGGATTTTCCACCCCTACCACCTAATGCTGTTAATCCAGGTGATTTTTACTCGCCCTAAACTTGTCACTAAACACAGGGAGGTGGCTGGAGCCTGATGTGCTGCTGCAACGGCACCCAAGTGGCCAGTAGGAACTAAAGCAAATTTGAGGTGGTCTCCCGGCGTGCGGGCTGTGCCAGGGTAAGGGCTGCACTTAGTCCAGTCTCTTCCCTGCGTCCATCACCAGAAAATGGGGGGGTGAAATATCGACTCGTGGTTCAGTGTATTGATTTAATTGGTGTGACTGACAAAAAATGATTAGCAATATTAAGTTCAGTGGGAATGAGGAGCTCTTGGCATGCTCTACTGCTGGTCCTTCAGCACAGCTACTGTGAGCAGAGTGCCATAAGGATCCACCAGAAAAGCTGGACCGTATAAGCAATTGTAATCAAATTTCCAAAAATACAAATTTCTAAAGAAAGTACACTGACAGTCCTGCCAAAGGCAGGAATCTACAATTGAAGCAATAGGTTTTCATCCAGTTCACACAGACGAGCAAAATTTCTTTTACAAGACAAAGATCAACACCGTCTTTTGTGCTGCTTAATGCAAGCTTTGTCTTCATAGAGACATAGAATTATAGAATCCTTAAGGTTGGAAGGGACCTTTAGGATCACGGATTCCAGCCATCAGCCCAGCACTGCCCAACCCAGCCCTGCCCCGTGTCCCTCAGCACCGCGTCTGCCCGGCTGGGAAACACCTCCAGGGATGGCGACTCCACCACTGCCCTGGGCAGCCTCTGCCAGCGCTTCACAGCCCTTTCCATGAAGAAATTTCTCCTGATATCCATCCTAAACCTGCCCTGGGGCAACTTGAGGCCGTTTCCTCTTGTCCCATCACTTGTTCCTTGGGAGAAGAGACCGACCCCCCTGGCTACCCCCTCCTCTCAGGCAGTTGCAGGGAGCGAGAAGGTCTCCCCTCAGCCTCCTCTTCTCCAGGCGGAACAACCCCAGGTCCCTCAGCCGCTCCTCAGGAGACTTGTGCTCCAGAGCCCTCACCAGCTCCGCTGCCCTTCTCTGGACACGCTCCAGCACCTCCATGTCTTTCTTGGTGTGAGGGGCCCAAAGCTGAACGCATCCTCCTCTGCCTTTCCTCATAAGGTTTTATTTGCTCTTTATCACTCATCGCCTTGTCAAGTGTGAAAGAGCAGCACATTTTCCCTAAAGCTCAGGCTCCAGGCCATGGGCTTCCTCCTGCAGCTCCTGCTCTCTCCCTCTCTTCCTTGTCATAGGATAGCCGTTAACTTTGACTGTCAGTCTTTCCTCTGTTTCAGGTTTCACCTGCTGTGTTTAACCCCCAAATCTGTAGTATTTTGTCAAATATTTTAATTTTGATAAAACTGTATATTCTAACGGCAAAGGATTTGAAAATCTTTGGCTGGTGTTCCTACATGTAAGGCACGCTTATGGAGCACAGAGTTTGATATGAACAAAATTTGAGCGTATTAACAGATTTGTGGAATATATGGCCAGAGGGGCCACAGGATGACTTAGTCTGAGCTCAGATAGTCCCAGGTCTAGAACTTTTCCCAGAAGCCTGTCTAAAGGATATGTTTTAGAAAGCTGTCTAGACTTACCCTGGCGATTGCAGGCGATGCTCGCACTGCCACAGCTGGTACGCTCTTTCAGCGATTAAATACCCCCTTGCTGCCGGGAAACAGCATCTTAGTGCAAAATTGCAGTCCACAAGATTCAGCTTTCAAAAGACAGATCTTATTACGTTTTTGTCTGCAAGACTGAACATCCCCCTTACTATCGAGTATCTTTTCTATGACTAAGGGCCCGTACGTGATAAATGACCTCTTCACCTCTCCCTGCAGATTATTTGAGCACCACAAGCTTAATTTTTGTAAGGCTTCCCAGACAATATTTGTTTCTCTCTTTTGAGGAATATCATCCTGAAATGTGAAGAGGGAACAAGGCATAATGGCCTAGCAAGGGTCTTGCCAGTGCTGTGCGCAGAGGTAAACCCGCTGCTCTACCTCGGCTTTATTTCCTCTTTCCCTGGGCAGTTACTACCACCCGGACCATTATTCCTGCCGTCCCTTCTGCTCCTGCCCTGGCCAGCTGCGGAGGCCTGGAGGGAGGGAGAGGGCGGGAGGCGCCGACGGGATGAGGATGCCCTGCTGCTCACATCCCGCCCGGTTAAGAACACCAGTTACGTACCCTACCAGAACAACGCAAATTCCTGGAGGCTCCCGTTGGTCCCATTGCATGTCCACCCATGATGCTCTCCTGATGCTCCTATGGGCACCTGCTCTGAATTTCCTCTTTAAAATTGCCTCTCTTGGTGGTAACAGCTGGCGTCCCCGGCAGGAGGAGGGAGAGCAGCAGCATCTCTGGGGCTCTGCTGCGGAAGGGACCTGCCCGCTCCGTCTGAGCACCCCCTGTCCCACCTCATGGCAGCTCTGTCCACTTTCCCAAACCAGGCTTCCCCCCAGCGGCTGACGAAGACCTGCTTCTTCACCTGGCTCTTGGGAGGAGCTGCTTTGTCTGAGCAGACCTGCTATCCCTGAAGCCCGACTGATCAATGCTAATAAGAATTCAGTCTCTGGCTCCTATTTCTTCCTGGAGTCTGGAATTATGTGTGCCGTTATTTCACAGGGGATTGACATTGAGTCTATAGTTCATTGCAGGGGCTCATTTCTCATGTTCAAGGGCTGGAATTATATTCTCAGTTACATTCCCATGTACGTACGGGACGCAGCATAATAAAGCTCACTAGTGTGGGGGGATGACTGTGGGGTACAGCTGCTTTTGCGCCGCTGTTGCTTTTTGAACATGGGAAAGGATGCTTTATTTTCACCACAATTTACAATTATCAGGTAAAAAAACTGAGGCCTCAGCGTATGTGCACCCATCTTGTCTCTTAAAATGCTGCCTTACTGCCCCCCCGCAGTGAAATGTCCAGTCAAAGCCTATGTAGTGTCAAGATTACAACCTCTTACTTCCAAAGGTTCCCCGAGATAAAGGTGATGACAAGTTATGAACTACATTTTTTATAGCAAAATTTATTAAATCATATGGTAGCCAACTCCCTTCTCGGATTATAATGTAATCAAGCCCATCTTATATACAGAATATTGCCAATCCCAATAGAATGTATGAAAACGGAGAGGACTTGGCTTATAAGTACAGAAGTGTGACACCTGGGAGTCTGGCAGGAGAGATTGTACCACCAGAATCCGAGGAATCACCTGCTTTGTCCCTCCCAGGTGTTGCAAGCGCTGCCTCTGCGCTCGGAGTGCCTTAGCTGAAGCCCGGTGCACTCACTTTTCAATGAGGAGTGGCTTTTTTGGTGAAAGAGCAGTATTACATAGCTGCTTTTCCAGAATCCCCAATGCCCTTAAATTCTTGCAGATGCCAGGCTGCACTCCCACCTCTCTGTCTGCACTGCTAATTTGATTTTCTTTCTAATTACAGTTTCATAATTAATCAATAAACATGGGGCAGGGGAGAGAGGATGCCGCTTCCAGCAGCTTTCCTGGCCATTTTTTTTGGTCTGGAGTTAACCCTTGGCCAACCCACCCCTGCAAACGCTGGCGCCTTCCTCCCTGCCAAGGGGCAGGCACCAACGTGCACCGGAGGTCGCCGCATTTCCGAGCCCCCCGCAGGACGCACTGCATCCGGCCAAGCACAAAAGATGCCGTTTTGGGTCCGAGCTGCAGCGGAGGCAGCGCTGCAAGGGGTGCAGTGCGTCGCCAAATGCGTCAATCTTGTGATTCAGCCTTCAAACCCGTATTTACAAAAGCCGTACGAGCCTCCAAAGGCAAAATCCTGCCCTCCAGAGCACCCGAGCACCCTTTGAGCACGGGGGTCCTGGCAGCCAGGGGTCCCTGCGGGGGCAACACAACGCAATGCCCAGCCCTGGCAGGATTCTGTGCTTTTACTGATTTTCTGCTACCGCTGCCTGCAGCAACGGGCACAGGCAGGGCACGACAGCTCTCCGCATCCCCCAGGGTACCACAGCTCCCAGCATCCCCCAGGGTACCACAGCTCCCAGCATCCCCCCGCGCGCAGGAGGAGTCTGCTCCTTCCCAGGATATTTCACACTCCTTCCCATGAATCCCAGAGTTGGGCAAAAGAACACCATCAGGTCTCTTCCTGCGGCTGTGCGGAGCACACGCAGTCCCTGCTGCTCATGCCGCATCCATCCTATCCACAAACGCGCAACGGCTGCATGTCACTTTTAAATGTACAATATTTTATAATAGCGTTGATACTGTACATAAGATTATGGTTATAAACGTGTAAGATCTGTTGCATTTTTTATTAGGAAGAGCGAGACTCTCCGGTGCAACAATTTGTCCCCAGTGTCCCGCTCCACAGCCATTTTTCCGATGGCAGGCGGCCCGGCGCCCGGCAAAGGCCACCGCGATTCAGCGGGATTGCCAGCCGAGAGCCTCCCCCAGTGCATCCTCCGGCACCGTGTTGGGATCAAGCGAACCCTTTTCCCCCCTGCCCCGCTAGACTACCGATTCCAGAACTACAACTGAGCTTAAAATAGGAAAAGAAGAGGGAACGGCAGGCGGGAAGCTCGGGGCGCAGAGCACCGTGGCGCACACCCAGCGGTTTTCTGCACTTGGCCTTGCACAGAAGACAGACCCCCTCGTCCTCGCCTCCGGGGACGCGAGATCCCAGCGGACAAACACCTCCAGATTTTGCTAAAGACTGGAAAGCCTGGCCCAGAAGAAGTGTGCGCGCTGGAGGTATTTAAAAGCCGGGCAGACGTGGTGCTGAGGGACATGGGTTAGGGGGGGTTTGGCAGTGTAGGTTTCTGGTTGGACTCGATGATCTTGAAGGTCTCTTCCAACCCAAGTGATTCTGTGATTCTACGATTCTGTTTCTTTTTGAGGCTTACCATCAGGAATCCTGCAGTCTTTCTGAGCGAAGGTTTGAACTGTGACATGGTAAAAGATGGAGAATTTTCCAGACTTACAGAGCGCAGATTAAGTGATTTTCTCTTAAGTACATGCTTTGTTCATTCTCTAATTGACTGGGCTCTTCTTTGATCTAGGTTTTATAGTGGGGAAATTAAATAAAATCTAGTAGAAGATGTTGCTCGATGACGTTAAGCAGGTTGCATCATTTATGCATTTCCAAAACAGAATTAGAAAACAAATGAATACAAGGCATACGTTAACTAAAATAAGGCACAAGTAAGCACTGAAGTGCAGTCCCTCTGCACCTACTGGAATTCTGTAAAATTACAGAACTGATACAACATGACCTGGTACTCATGAAAAATCGCAGATTTTATTTTTATTAATGATTTCCTAGGAAGGTCTTCTTTCTCATGACAGAAATTGGCTGCTATGGTAAGTATTTCTGGAACCTCACAGTTTGAGATAAATAATGATTTCTGCTATATTGGTATGCTGCTAATTTTTCTGCTATTTACTGACTGTCAGGGATCATTACATTCCGATCACTAAAATCTGTGGAATTTATTAATTACGACTGGAATACATATGCATAATCACAATGGAAAGTTAATATTTAATAAGAATTAGAAAATGTTTATTTTGCGGACATACTCCTTCTCATGATACCTCTAAAGACTCCGATCGACCAGCAGATTTAGCTTTTAATATCTGCTACGCTGAGCTTCGAGTGCAGATTAAATCCACTGCAGAGCTACTACCCGTTCCAACAGCTGCAGTCTTTCACCCATCCCACACGGCAGCCGTGAAGGTCAGAAAAAAAATTAAATATAGCAGCGAATAAACATGTATGCGGTAGATGGACTAAAGAAATGCATAAGACACAAGACAACAAGTGAGGATGAAGGACAAATCAAAATCCCCAGTAAATTTTGCACCGGGATCCAAAATGAAAAAGCGCTTTATGGTCACCTGACATTTTTTCTTAAAATTCTTTTAAATTATCGCCTTCCCCGTTAGGGCATGGTATACACAGTCTGGAGAATTTGCACAGAGGCGGCAGTCAAAACTCATCTGCTCCCTACAGTTTTACCAGACCGCCCGACTGTGCGGCCAGCGGGGCGCAGGGACGGGCGAGGGGCTGGGGAAGGGGTGGGATCCCTGGGATCCCTCCCTGGATGGGCTGTAGGAGCCGTGGAGCGGTCGGTGCTCCACGCACGGCGGTGCCGGGGCGTTAATGCGAGGTACAGCCCGACACAGCATCCCCGCTGCCGCCCGGTGCCAGGCACGGAGCATCCGTGCGGCAGGAGAGCGCTGGGGGGACCACGGCAGGCGCCGGGGGTGGCTGCGGAGTCAGTGGCAAGTGGTGGCCAAGCACCCGCGCGGTCGCAGAACTGACTTGCAATAACCCACCTGGTGGCCTGCTTTCCCAGTTACATATTTGGAGTGATTTAAGACCGATTTCGCTTCTGCGAATTTCAACTTAAAGAGTTGCCAGTCCCACATCAAGTGGGACAGAAAGTGAAGCGCACTTTAGCCTTTGATAATTTTCTGGGAGTCAAAATAAACCAAACCCAAAGCCAAAGATTTTTGTTATCTAAAAGACATGAGAAAAATTAAATTATTATTTTTTTTGTTCTGTTGATGAAATTTAAAGCGATGCTAAACATTTTGGAAAAGGACTTGCATTTTGGTGAAGCTTCATTTTCTGTTCCGAAAGCAGTCTATGACATTGCTCTACTTAAATTTCACGAATTGAGAGAAAAATACAGAGCAAAAGAGGACCGTGGAAGAGCAAACGATAATTCAGCCTCGCAGGCAGTCCTGCAGGCACTGCAACAGCCCCAGTGGTACAGTGCAAACCCATCCTGATGCAGTTTTAAAGCTCCACCACTCCCTTCCTTCATGTGTCCGGGTGAATGACTTCTCTAAAAGGTTTCTGTAAATGACCAATAATAGGAAAATGTCAGCATTTTCCATTATTTCCTTTCTCCAGTTCTTTGCTGAGAATAGTTATGGCACTCCACTCTAACAAGCGGTTTGTCAATATTATAGGATAGCAACAAAACAGGGAACGTACTCAAAAAACGTTGTTTACCTAGTTGCTTTGTTTCAATATTTACCAAAGCTTACACCCACTGCAGCATTAAATAAATTAATCACCTTTATTAGAAGCACGTGCCAAGAGTGTGGCATGAGGGACACAGCGACATGTTTACTTTCCCTTGGGCTGTTCATAAATAAATTCGGTTCTGTTTCCAAAAGCGATTAAAACAAATGGGATGAGGATGGAGTTCAGACAAGCCCCATCCCACCCCTCCGGCAGCGCGGGGCCGTGCAGCCCCGGCACGGTGGGTGCTGGACGCAACGGCAACGCAAGCAGCATGTCCTCAGCAGAAGGTGGTGGAGACACCACGCTCCTCTGCCCACCACACACCACCCCTTCTGAGGGGCACTAAGGCGGCGCCACTATTTCCAGATCTTCCTAGAGCCCAGATTTGATTATATAATTTTTTTCCATGTATACACGGATTTTATAATATTTTCTGTAGCCTATCTGCCTTTTAAAATTTCTAAAAAATTACTAATTTAGCTGTGAAAATGCAAAATATGAGGTTGGGGTTTTTTTGAGATGTTTATCAGAGTTAAAAACTCATTGGGTCTTGACTTGGGCTGGCAATCTCCAGCACATCATCCCCCAGAGAGGCGGCACCAGGAGCCTGGCTGGGTTCC
Source organism: Chionis minor (assembly GCA_013398295.1). Taxonomy (NCBI): domain Eukaryota; kingdom Metazoa; phylum Chordata; class Aves; order Charadriiformes; family Chionidae; genus Chionis; species Chionis minor. The sequence goes on along the minus strand of VZSF01009265.1, from coordinate 61,341 downwards.
CCACTCTCTCCCCAGTGTGGCAGCGATGGGGGCACGGGACAGACTCGCTGCAAGAAGGAATGTTTCCTCTGAGGTGGCCAATGCCAGGGGCAGCAGAGCATCCTCCAAGGCTTCTCACCCCATTGGCAAGGGGACAGTTTGCCCACAGCGGGCAAGGACGCTCCATGTGCCCTATTGGCCAAGAAGGCCAGTGGCATCCTGGGGGGCAGCAAGAGGAGTGTGGCCAGCAGGGGGAGGGGGGTCATCCTGCCCCTCTGCTCTGCCCTGGGGAGGGGCAGCTGGAGTCCTGTGTCCAGGGCTGGGCTCCCCAGTTCCAGAAGGACAGGGAACTGCTGGAGAGGGGACAGCAAAGGCTACGAAGATGATGAGGGGGCTGGAGCATCTTTCTTCTGAGGAAAGGCTGAGGGAGTTGAGGCTTTTTAGTCTGGAGAAGAGAAGACCGAGAGGGATCTCATCAATGCTCATCAGTACTTCAAGGGAGGGGGCCGGGAGGATGGGACCAGTCTTTTTCCAGTGGTGCCCAGGGACAGGACAAAAGGTGACGGGCACAAACTTGACCATGGGAAGTTCCATCTGAACAGGAGGAGGAACTTCTTTCCTTGGAGGGTGGCAGAGCCCTGGCACAGGCTGCCCAGAGAGCTGGTGGAGTCTCCACCTCTGGAGACATTCCCAACCCGCCTGGACACCATCCTGTGCCCCCTGCTCTGGGTGACCCTGCTCTGGCAGGGGGTTGGACTGGATGAGCTCCAGAGGGCCCTGCCAGCCCCAGGGACTCTGGGATGTCACCATGGGGTTACCACCAGCTGCACCTCGGAGCCCCACGCTGCTGGGATGACAGGGTGGAGACCTTCAGGGCCTGAGCCATCTGCTGGAGATGCCGGAAGAATTACGGTGAAACATTGATTTCTCTCTGCAGACAGAATAATTTATTGCTTTGCTGTCCTAATATGCATATTGATTTCATTAACTTGTATAATATCTAGAAATCACTAACATGACATAAGAAATAGATTATTGTTCTTCTTTTTATGGCTTGGACATAATAATTAGTTTTTATGACAAATACATAGAAAAATTAAAATGTGCTTATGAGGGTTATTAAAACCAGTCATGAACTCCATTTGCCACTAATTGAGAATCTATACGACTTTTCAGTTTGCAATCATCAGATCCCCCAGCATCTGGAAAACCCTACGCTTTACAAATGATTCTGTTTTCCAAAAGTTTTCATAAATTTTAGCATGTGCGCTTGCATGAAGATTTCTTGTATGAAAACCCTAATTTTGTATTCTTTCCTTGTCTTACTCTTCCCATTTTAGTCAGAAGGACGAAGCAGCTTGCGACTGAATAACCGGACACAACCACAACACTCAAATGTGGAAGAAAAATAAAAAAGGGGGAAAAAAGGATAGTTAATAAAAGGAAAGAATTTACAGGGAAAAAAAAAATCCCAGTTTGAAATGTGGTTATTAGGAGCAAGTAATACATTTGAACCGTGTGTGGATGGGAAGAGGGGGACGGTGTGAACAGCCAGCGGGGTCTTCGACAGGCCACCGACCATCTGCAGAGCTCATCCATAACCATCACCCAGCCACAAAAAAGTGATAATATTGCCAAACGCAAACGGCTGCGACTACTGCGAGGTGTATTAATTAGCAGAAACAGATGTAACTTATTTCCAGGAGATTACGCTGGCTGATATCCCGCCCAGCAGTTAATGCTGCTAATCCAGCACAGCGGCTAATTAGCCAGAGGGGGGTCTGTGCACGCTGCCGAAGCTCCGGCGCTTGCTCTTGACCCCCATCCCAGCTGCGAATCCAGGCCTGCTCCCGTGGGGCTCGGGAGAGGACGCTCTCCCACCAGTGGCTTCCTACCACAAGGAGAAGGCGCCGAGTATTTGTGACCCCACGCTAAAACCGGGAGGATTGTGAGGAATCCCCACCAAAGCCGGACGTTGCGCAGGTTGCCCTCAGTCAGCTGAACCGACGTCGCAGGCTTACGATGCAAAATTCATGGGTTATCATAAATCAGTGGGCTTCCAATGCTCCAAGGAGCAAAAAAACCTATTTCACTGCTTTAAAACACCCTTAATTTTGTCAAGATTTTTAAATTATTTATACCTACATCAATCCCGAGGCAAACACGTGCGCTGTTTTCATCCTCAGACCTGTAAACAGTTTGGATCCCCTACACACCTCTAAACGCCACATCCAAAATACCTTATTTTAAAATAAAATAGTAAAATGAAAATTCCAGCAAAATCGGTTTTATAGTTGAACATGTTGCACCGCAATATCTATCATAAAAAAGATAATTGTGCTTTTTAGCACACTGCTCCACTTTTACATGCTTTCCCCCCCCCCAGAATGCAATAGAGTTGCACGCAAGAGGTATGATTATACCCTGCTCTGCGGGCGGTGAAGGGCCTGGAGCATCTCACCTCCGAGGAGCGCTGGGAGAGCTCGGGGGCATGCCAAGATTGTCACGGGAATCTTGCCAAGGGCCAGCAGAAATTCTCAGCAAGCGGGAGTGGATGAGCAAGAATAAATCCACAGCAAAGACGTGAATTTGTATGCCATTTGTTGAGTTTAAACCAAAATTTAAGTTGCTGCATTTGAAAGGGTCGGGGTTTCGGAGCAGAAACCTTTTGTGGCCAGGTTGGAGCAGCCTGGTGTGGTGGGAGGGGTCCCTGCCCAGGGCAGGGGGTGGCACTGGACAGTCTTTAAGGTCCCTTCCCACCCAAACCATCCTGTGGTTCCATGGTTCTAAGCCCCATCCCAGATTCCCAGCCCGAGGCGAGGGGAAAAAGTTTTTTTGTTTGGGAAGGAAATTCCCTGAGAGCCAGGGTAAGTGGAAACTGCAAGTTACAGAAAAATAGAAGTTCGGGATTGTCAAACCATATTGATCTATGGAAGCAGCTCATTGCCCATGACACTTCACCGCTCCTGACGGCCGATGCCTGGGAACTGCAGCGCTGTGCCAGTCTGGACCCACGGCACCTCCCCTCCCGGCCCGCCGGAAAAACGTAGTGCCAGGAAGAGGGAGAGGCAGAGGAAGAGGAATAGGAAGAGTTTGCATTCCCTGGTGCATTTCAGGCAGTTTTCAGGTGTTTTTGGTGTCAGCACGAGGGCAGCTCCCAGATTTATTAGCCCTGGGGCCAGGCGTGACCCAGGAGCGTGGGACGGTGTCGGAAGGCGGCAGCGCTGGCTCGTGCAGCCCAGCAGAAATCACACGGGAAGACCAAGTGCCTCCTCCCTCCCTCCCTGCGTCCGCCACGGCCAAGGTGGCTCCGTACAAATGCAGGGAAGTGCCGGCACCCATCGGGCGACTCTCCATCTAGCGCCGTTTCTGGCCAGCTGAGGGGCCCCTTGTAACCAAACATTGCACAACAATAACCCACCGACTTTTTCATGTTTGGCAAAATAAATAGTAATATGAGCTCAATATTTAGTGAGTTGGAAAATACCCCCAAAACATATATGATTTTTAGAGTATAGTTAACACAGTTTTAAAATCAGTGAGGTAAATAATATAAAGACGCAGATAACAGCCTGTGCTACTGTGGCACAAATCGTCATTTACATGGCAATCAGTCACCAACTGGGAAAACTAAGAATATTTTTTTTTCTTTTTTTGCATTTACATGATTAGTTCCTTAACAGCAGTTTGATTGAAGAGCGTTGCCTAAAGGTCCCCACCTCTTGCTTATTAAACACACTTTGTCTTGCACGCAGGAGAAGCATCGGCACGCTGGTTCTGCTAAAATAAATGATGGGTGGGCTGTGAAGAAAAATGACTATGTCTTGATTCATCATTTATTTCCAATTCATGTCAATGCTAAAGTGTGAGGAAAACTCATAAAAGTAGTACTTTCCTAAGTTTTTGATTAATCCCTCTCCTCTTACCTATCGTTAGCAGTATAACCATAATTTGTATAAACTAATGTAATATCCTTTATGTTTTAACTAGAAATTTATTATCACGTGTTATCAGTGATCAATGTATTTTAGACCAACCTGAATATCAGTCTTAAATTCTAGAAAAAAGACCCTCGTTGCCACAGGAACGTGCTAATGCAGAAGTGGAAGGAAAAAGCCAATAAAAACCATGTCAGCAAGAATTCTACCTGTTGTACCTACTGGAGCTTGGAGGGCCGGTAGCACACCTGACCTCATGTGCCAAGAAACCAGTCAGAACACGAGCATTGGCATAAATTTAGAAATTAAGAGAGTACTGCTGCATAGAACATCGAGTAGTGGAAGCCATTACAAAAGGGCTAATTTTTAAACAAAAATTATTCAGAATGAAAGAGTAAGAAGATTTTACCAACTAGCCATCTGTTTTATCACCGTGATTGATTTTCGCTCCGAATATCCAAACGTTTAACTATCTAAATTGAATATTTTTTTCAAAAATATTTTAGTAAAATTTAGAAAGTTGAACAGAAATCAGGCGAAAGTACCGGATGGATTTTTTCCCACTATTAGACACTAACAGTGGCTTCCAGGGCCCATTTTTGCAGGGTTATGCTAACAGCCCCAATGGTTATGTTCAAAGACCACAAGTAAAACAGCTCCGCAAAGCAGCGTAGACGCCGTGTGAGAGTGGGGCTGGCCCCGACCTGGGAAGACACCACCAGGTCACCAGGGAGGGATGGAGATGCATCCCCAGGCACGGGGGTTCTGGAAGACGCGGAGACCCCCAGAGCCTCACCTCCCGCCAGAGCCTGCGCTGCCACGCGGGAAGGACACACTCCCAAGACCCTTTGGAGGCTGAGGGGCAAAATTTGTTATGATGCTGAAAGTTCTTTGAAAGACGAACACGACGGCTTGCTTTTTTCCAAGCAAATCGAAGGATCTTCATCTCTTACCCACAGTTATTTTGTCATGCAACCATTTTTCCATCAATGAAGAAGCAGGCTCTCTGCAGATAATCATTCTTCAATTTCTGATGCCATAGATTTTCCCTATTTTCTGTGACTCATATTGTTCACTTGGTAAATGCAGAGAGAAGGGAAAGGACGAGCACTTGTTCTTTCTGCAGCCCTTTCATCACTCTCCTACATTTTTTTCATTACTGTACTCAATTTATCACCGAGAAAATACAGAAATAGAAAAGCCATACTCTTTGCCTTGAGATGGATTAGTTATCAGCAGTTTGATGCTTTGTAAAGCAGAAGAAATGTAGAAAATAAAATTGCCATTCCTGTTAATTGATTTGCAAAAATCTAGTTTTAAATCAGGAAAACCTTACTGAACCACAACCCTAGCAGTGGTTTATTTTTCTTTCAAAGTTTTCCATCTTTGTCTCTTAAGTGGGAAGCCATTGCCAGGCGCAGGGATGGCGCCGGATCGCCGGGTGCCCAAAGAGCATATTCCCCCTTTGACGGACGGGCGGGTGGTCTCCAGTGAGGGAAGCCCCATCCCAGTTTCCCCATGGAAGGAGCACTGCCGCCATGCTGAAGGACAAGCCCCGTCCAGGCTGGGGCCAGGGGGACCGCGGCGCCCCCACCCTCAGCGGGTTGGGGTTTTTTTAACCACTATTTCAGCAAGCTAAGAGTAATTAGGTGTTTTTTCATTCTTATTATTCTAATTGTTCTTTTCTTAACTTTTTTAAGCACAACTGAAATTGCTTAAAAGGAAAAGCAGATGACTTGATTTACAAGAAACCCCTGACTGATTCCTGCTACTAATAGCACTGTAACGGGGTGACGCGGTGCTGTGTCTTTCCGGTATGAAAAACCAAAATAAAAGGAAATGAGGAAAACATGCTTCTGTAAGCCATAAAGTCCTCGAAGCAACCACGTCCCGTAGACCGGCGTGTGCGTGTGCCTTGTGCAGGTGCAAGTGGGACGGGGACGCTTTCCAGCTTCAGGGAGAATCCCTCAGCCCAAATAAAGACTGTCAGAGCACACCAGACTCTGCAGAGAAAAAGAATTATTTGATTTGGAAAAGCTTTCTGACATATCGCAAACTACTTTGGGTAACCAACATTCTTCAATCAAAGCGCTGCTAAAGATTTTTAATCATGTAAATGTAAAAAAAAAAAAAAAAAAAAAAAAAAAAAAAGAAGAAAAAAAAAGAAGCAATAACCTACTGGCTAAAACTAAAGTTTTCCCAGTTGGTGACTGATTGCTGTGTAAGTAAAAGGTCTGAGCCGCAGACGATAGTCTATTTTAGTTGCATTAAGCTAATTTAGCACACCCTGATATGAAAGTAGTTGGAAAAATCAGGTATTCTTTCTTTACAGACTGCTAAAGATGTGATTTATTTAATGATTTCCTAGGCAAATTATGCCAAATTTACTTTTCATTTTGATTCTAAGAGGGATTCTTCTCTGCTTCAGATCCTCCCCACATCCCAACATCCCCAAGCCGCCGTCCGGCGCTGGAGGCGCACGTCATGCCTCTGCCACTGCGTCGGTGTAAGAGCCTTCGGAGGGATGCTGGGAAGCACCAGCTCAGAGAACCAACGCAAAAGTCTTACGTGTGGTAGCAGTGGTATTGTTTGACTAATGAAGTTATTCCAAGTCATTAAAAGTGTTAATAGAGATTATACACAAAGGTTGTTCTTGAAGATCCTTTCCAATTTAGTCATTTCAAACATTGAGTATATCCACACCTGGAATATAGTGCGGTTTGAGTGGTGTATTTTTACAGAAAATAGGTACCCTCAAAAAGAAGACTGATGACAAATATGAACATGGTCAAGGGTGAAAATAATACAACATTCAATCTGGTTAAAAAAATGACTCCCCTGGGTTAACTTTATATGCCAGCATTTCAGGGGAACGATCACTAAGACAGGAGGAGAAGAAAATTGTTTACGTAGGGTAAGAAAGGAACAACTGGGTGGAATAGGATATACATTTATCAGCTGAAATGTAGTCTGAAAAAATTTGTATAAAACAGTCAGAACACTTCAAAAACCTCATGCTCCATAGGAGATCTCTGAAGACCCCTCCCTGTGCCTCTCCGGTCCCCTCCCTGTAACTGAAGTGCAAGGTGTGATGGATTAACATTTAGTACCTATAATCAGCCTGTTTCCTAGCCATTACAGTCTGCCAAAAATATTCTAAATCCTGTCTTTCCTCCTATGCCGTTAGATAAAAGCTACACTATCCTCATTTCTCCAGAAGGTGTCAATAAGTTGCTAGTTATTATATGAGGACATACACATATGATTCCCTTAAAACCCCACTATTCCTTTTGTCCGATGATAAACTAATACTACCAGGTTCAATTTAAAACCCACAGAGAGAAAATCATGGTTTGGTCAAGGCAGAAAAGCAGTGTAATGTGACAATTCTGAGGAAACTTGCACTTCCCATTCCGTACCACCGCAGGCAAAGCCGGGCTGGGTCTCAGGGAAAGGGCAAGGTGGCTCCTTTGGGTGGCGTGGGGGGACGCTGCCACCTCGCTCTGCACATTCCTGTATGTCTGGGCAAACACACATGGAGGGGACACAGGGAGGTGAGAAACAGGCAAAATGCGGAAACTGGGTACCCAGAGATTTTAAAGACGAATTAAAACCTGAGTGGGCATAGAGCATGTCACTGAAATATTTTATGCGACATACCAAGCACCCAGCAATACGACTCTGGACTAGAAAATTAGAGGTGAACACCATCAGTAATCCTTCCAGGCAAAGTAAGAGCATTTGAAGTTTCTGGCAGATAAACTGCGATATAGTTGTTGCCACTCTTGCTATCGCACGAGCTACAGGAAAGATCTGTAATGATCCAACGCGCTTTCTCCTAACTGCGTTTTTTTCTTTTGGAGAATTTTACGGGTTCGATTTTTCTCCAGGAAGGCTGGATGAGAGATTTACATTGTATTCCCAATATAGTTATTAAAATCATTTCCCTTGACAGATCTCTGACTGCATCACTCCCCCTTCCTTGAATCCCAACCATATGTCTCTGCTTACTTTGCATTTTAAGTACCTGAGAAGCAATTCATTGTCCTTTACTCCCCAGTACGTGTCCACTCGCGCCCATTACGATGTGAACGTGCAGTTTGACTGTGTCCACAGCCACCCGCTCGGACAACATTGTCCTCCCCTTCCCTTACCCACATCCCCCCCACAGCGGGGAGCCCTGCGCGAAGGACCACGCTGCCCCCATCAGCCCTCGGGACCCACCGCCGGTGTGATTTCCACATGGAAGCAGCCCGATCCCGCTGCCTGCGGAGCCGGCGCTCCTCACCCGGTGTGACAAGCACCAGCATCCATTGTCACATCACTTCAAAGATGCTGCCAAGGGTTAACGGTTGGGAAGCTGAACGTCCAACCTTCCGAAGGTCAGCGTGACTGGAAAAGCGGCATCGGCCCCTGGTGCTTCGCAAAAACTTCTGTACCTTGTCAAACACCATCTTAAAAATGGGGCCGAAAGGAATGGAATCAATCAACAACTTCAACCCTTTGCTCTGAGAGAAGATGAAGAGTTTTGGAGACATCTCCAGCAGGTGTCAGTCTCACCTTGGGGCGGTGGCTTAAGGCAGAGATCTCCCCAGGCGACCTGCTGGGCTCTTGTCTGCCCACCCAGCTGGAAATCTCCTCCTGCTCCCAAACTCCTTGCCGGGAGTTTTTCTTGACCACTTGCCCTGCCCTTTGTGTCCTCTTTGTGACAACTGTGCAAAGATTTGAAAATTCATTTTAGCCTGCCAGAACTCCCTGTCGACAAGTACGAAATCTTTCCCATTTGCGCTGGGTGTTGTATTTCCTACTCTTATTTATTTTTATGCCTTTTGCTTTTATTCTCCTTTGAACTTTTTTTACCTTGCCCGAAAATTTTTCTAAATAATTCTTCCCCAAATTGGGCATCCCGTTCCTGCTAAGACTTCACTGGGGACAGATAAAGCAGAACAGGTACAAACCACCTCCAGCCCAGGCGCTGCATCTCCAGCTGACATCTGCCCTTTCCCTGCCGTATTTACGCTGTTGTCTCTGATTTAATGCAGGGCCCACCATAACTCTTTTGGAGCAGGGCTGCCTAGGCAGTTTTCACTCATTTGTGTATTTGATTTCTCCCTACGACTGCTGTCTTGTGCTGTCCTTATTGGATTTCGTCTTATTGATTCCAGACCATTTCTGAAATCCATCATTTTGAATTTGAAACCCGTTGTCCCAAGTACTTGCACTTCGATGTCACCTGCAAATTATATAGATGTATTCTGTAGTATATCACTTAATTCATCTATTGAAATCCGTATTAAATCCTTCTGGAGTCATGACAGACCCATTTGATATGTCCTTCCTGCTAGACAGTGAATTATTGACAATCATTCCTTCAGTATTATTTTTAACAAGCTGTGCACCCACCTCACAGCAATTTGATCTGGGCTGTCTTTCCTTAATGTTTGGAAGAGAAAGCCGGGACTGACTGCGTGAGCATCACTCTAACGTCAAGATGCGATTCCCATCTGCTGCCTGACCTTTCCTGGGAGGCGAGTTACCTTCTCAGAGAAGGAAATTAGACCTTTCTTTCCTGCCCGCTTTAAAAATTAATGTTGCTCATTTATCATCTATTTTCATTTGATTGTTTATGAGATTCCCTCTTTTTAATGTGTTAACTCCAGACTTTTTTAGGTCAGAAGTTAAGCTCACTTTTTTTATATTTTCTGGGGTCTTCTGTAGATTGCTTTTTGAAAACTAAATACTAGGTTTCATCTCCCCCCGCCCCTATTTTTCCCAAACAGTTTGCCAGGGTTCAGAGACCGCTTTCAGAAGTTTGAGGACGAATGGTGCCAGTTTGTGACTATACTGGTTCCTGCGATGCATCTCAACATTTAATTTGACCTTTCCCTCTTTTGGCTGCCCCTCCAGATGGGTAATGCTCTCCGGCTCCCTGAGCGAGGTGGGACAGGGGGAGGTCTGGTCTCCACACACATGGACCAGTGGGGGAATATCTGCTTTCCATCAGGCACCAGCCTCCATGGATGGAGGAGGAGGAGGAGAAGGAGGAGGAGGAGGACGAGGACGAGGAGGACGAGGAGGACGAGGAGGAGGAGGAGGATGCATCACTGCAGGAGGGTCAGAGGAAGGATGGGAGACCCACCATGGAGGTGACCCCCAGTGTCCCCTGCCCATCCACGCACGGTGCTCACTCAGACACGTTTCCTCCTGCAGCTCTGGGGCAGGTTTGGTCCCCAGGGCCATCCTGCTGCAATCACCCGTGTCTGCATGCCGAGGGACGCTCCCATTATCCGATCACGTACTATTTTTACTCAGGAAAACGGTTCTGACGTGATACTGAATGTGAATATCTACCGAGCAAGTTTCAAACGCATTGACTCCGCTCACGTGAATCAAGGTTCCTTCACTGAATTAAGTCACTTGGTAGGTGTTTATTTTCGCTCGCGCTACGTAACCTAGAAATCAGTAATGATTATCTAACATTTAAACTTGGAATCGCTTTCCACATTATTAATTTCTTCTCTCAGGTTTCCGCAGAAGTGCCCCCACCGCACATAAACGGGTTGCGAGCAGTATGATTTAATCTTCACCACGTTCCAATGACACAGGACACATTAGTATTAATGGGGATTAATGGGATTATTAATATTCACATTTTACAGACAGTTAACACCAAATGAAAATCACACTGTTACCTGCTCGGCAGTTTTGGATACCTGACCGGAGGCAGCGCAGGCAGCGCCTTCTCTCCGCGGTTGGGCGTCCAGGCAGGACCCTACGGCTCCTGCCACCACAGTGCTGGGACCACCCGCCCCCACCCCGGCGTTGGAGATCACGTGGGCACGCACGCAAGAAAAAGGGAAAAATAAGTTTGCTCCAGGTTCCTAACATCGCAACTTTAGTGTTATTTTGACTTTGCTTTTGAAAGCCGTGCCAAAACCAAATAACTGTTGTGACCCGATAGCTGGAACGGCTCCAACTCCAAACGAACGTAAAGGCTTCAGCCAACACCACCAGCGTTTGTTCCACCTGAACAGGGGGAGGCGAGGCTTTATTTCGGAAACGGTCACGGAACTGCTGCGCACGACATTTGTGGTTCTCAAGGATTCATGTACGGAGCCTCTTACGCTTTGCTCTATTACCTGCAGACTAGGAGATTTCCTGTGAGAAAAATGCAGTGAGTTTTTCTGCTTTACCAACACGCGCGGCACAACCTTGAGGTGACGACAGGATCACTCTGCACTTTCTCACTAACAGAAGCAGCACTTTCAACACAGTATTGGCCTAATAATGCAATTTATAACGTTTTGAAGTCCAACAGTATTATAGAATCATAGAATCACTTGGGTTGGAAGAGACCTTCAAGATCATCGAGTCCAACCAGAAACCTACACTGCCAAAACCCCCCCTAACCCATGTCCCTCAGCACCACGTCTGCCCGGCTTTTAAATACCTCCAGGGACGGCGATTCCACCACCTCCCTGGGCAGCCTGTTCCAATGCTTGAGAACCATTTCCATAAAGAAGTTTTTCCTAATATCCCACCTAAACCTCCCCTGGCACAACTTGAGGCCATTTCCTCTTGTCCTGTGGCTTGTTCCTTGGGAGAACAAGTGTAATCCCTGGGCCAGCGAGTATTTGAGTGCCGGGTGAACGCCAGTTCCCTCTTAGGGTATTTAAATTGACTAAGAAAGGTCCAAGTGAAAATTTTACCGTAATTTCAGCCATGGAATCACAGCAATAGATTCAATTTCTGTTTCCACTGTTACAGTGACACATACACTACTTTACAATGCACGATTGCCACCCTGAATGTCTCCGCTTACAGAAATCAATAGAAATGAAAAATGTCAAAGGGTTCTACGCACTTGTCTCTATAAATTGCACTGATTATTAAAGAGTCCAATAACAACGAATGAATCAAATCCATCTGACTATGCAAAAGTATCACAAGGATCAAAGTAGGCAGCTTACTCCAGTTTATATGGAATTCCAGAGCTTAGTGCTCAAAAATCCTGTTTAATTAGGATTTCAACATCCAGCTAATGACTTTGCTTTGATAATACAGGGAACCACTTTCCCTCCTAGGTTAAAATTACAGCAGTAGCTTGTCCACGCTGGGTAACTCTGTGACATACCAGACTCATGAATAAATAACCATTCCTCAGCGTGAGCGAGCAGCGAGGTTCATTTGCAGTACTTCAAAGCTGAAGAAGACTAGGCATATCCCGTTGGCGTAGCCAGCAATGAGGGCAACGCTGGCTTCCCTTGGGGAGAAGGCCCAGCGGCAGAATGGCAGAAGCACTGGGAGAACTGGTGGAACTCCGCAGATGTCCTTTGCTGCCCTATTTGGCAGTATTTCCCTGGACACATCCGCATGCTGCTGGATGGGCAGAGCCACAAGAAAAGCCCTGAGAGCCATTTGGGATGCCCGGACTGACCCAGCCAGGCACACCGATCCGCTCTCCCTGGAAATGAGCCCAGCTTGGGGCGCAGCACTGATCTGAGAACTGGGAAAGTGGGCACTTTGTTTATTTGAAGCTAACTTTTTCCCAAAGGCGCAAGGGAAGGCAGGTGTGGTTTTGGGAGTTGTGCCGACACAACTCTCCACTAACACGTCCCTGACTCACCCCGGCTCAGAAATAAACAAACTTGACCCAGAAGAGATGTCCCATTGGAAATGATCTATAATTGCTGTTGCCATTGCCAGCTTGAGGCTGCTGTCCCGCAGCGTGGCTGTGCTGCTCAGCGGTCACCGGGCGCCCGTCGGTGCCGAGCGCCCGCGGTGAGCTCACCCTGTGCAGGTGAGTCATCTCGGAGGCACGGCTCAGGCAGGAACTCCAGCAAGTCCTCAACGTCCACCACAGAGCATATGAACAAACACCTCGCCTGGGACTCTCCGGAGGTGGCCAGCGGGACCCCGGGCCACGCGCTCCAGCCTGTGTTTGCCCTGGGTGCTGCTCTGGACACTAACGGAGCTGGCGGGTACCCACGGAGAGAAGGGATGCTGGCAGGAGTCACAGAGTCACGGAATCACAGAGTGGCAGGGGCTGGATGGGACATTCGGAGATCATCTAGTCCAACCCTCTGCAAAAGCAGGGTGACCCGGAGCAGGCTGGACAGGAACTCATCTAGGCGGGTTGGGAATGTCTCCAGAGAAGGAGAGTCCACCACTTCTCTGGGCAGCCTGTGCCAGGGCTCTGCCATCTTCGAAGTAAACATGTTCCTCCTCATGTTCACATGGCATTCCCTGTGTTCCATTTTGTGCCCGTTGCCCCTCGTCCTGTCGCTGGGCACCACTGCAAAGAGCCTGGCCCCATCCTCTTGCCACCCGCCCTTTGGATATCGCTGAACATCGATGAGATCCCTCTCAGCCTCCAGTTCTTCCAGGCAGAACAACCCCAGGTCCGTTTCCTCCCCAGAGAGGGGCTCCAGACCCCCGAGCTTCTTCGTAAAGTAGTGACCCAGGGCAGTACCCGCGGGGGGAGGCGGAGAAAAGCCTGAGAGCCGCTTACGGGCCAGCAGGAGCTCAGAAGGGCTGGGCTGGAGGAACCTCTGGAGATGACGGTCTGGTCCCTCCCCTGCTCACAGCAGGGTCACCCGGGGCAGCCGGCGTGTGGAAGAGCCAGAAGGCGAGTGCTGGGAGCCAGAAGAATCCTGGAGCTGGAGGAATTGATATGGACACACACAGCCTAGCATGCAGTCAAAAAATATTTGTTGATGTTCCACAGGCTTGAAAGTACTGCCTAAAATCCTCTCACTCAGTGGTATTTTGAGGGGAAACGATGGGCGCGTGCAGGATGAAATCCTTGTGGCCATTTGTGACGCTCAGCCCACCCACGGCTCTGCCTTTCAGCTTTTGTCAGGAAAAGATAAACACGGAGCGGGAAAACTTGTTTCTCCTACCCATCAACATGCCCGTTCCTTGGAAAATAAAAATTAGCAGTTGAGATGCTTCTGCCTAAGGAAGCCTTGCACAGTTAGGACATTTCAGAGTTGGGAGGTTGCTATGATAATTTTAAATTTTTATCAATGATAAGCCATAGCAAGACTTTTCCAGCTGTTAAAAGATGCCTTTGCAATGTGAAAGGCTCATGATAAAACATTACCATCAATGCATATTTCTGTCAGGATGAGCAGCTATTTGCAATGTGGGGTTTGAGGATTTACTCCGCATTGTTTTTATCCCTTCCAGTGCATAGCAACAGAGGTTATTAAGAGCATCCTGTGAAATATTAGGCTTGGGACTCCATGGTAATCAATTTCCCCATGCTGGAAACACTAAAGACTGACATAGTTAAAAGCACTTCACCAGTGGAGGTTGTGTTATCCATACAACTGCAGTTCAGGAGCAGATACGATAATAATACAAAATGGGAACTTTTTATTTGTGACCAAATTGATTTCTAAAACTCATTTAGGAAAGGGGGTGGGATCGTGGCTAAAGCAACAGATAATATGTTAACCACAGTTTTGAGCTCCTTGCCCCGGCACAAAGGGTCTTTGCTGAATGAGGCACATGAAGAAATCAGTTGACCTCATTAGGACTCGGAACAGCTTCCTGTGAGGACCCTGGAATAAACCAATATTTGATTTTTGAGTGTGCGATGCTGCAGCCCAGTTCTGACACTGGTGGCTCTAGTGGCCAGTGGAAAGTGCAGGAAGTCGGGCCGACAGCCCGCGCCACGGCAGGGACGATGCTGGGCTCACACCGAACCCCGAGGGGCAGCAGGGGAGGAAAACTCAAAGGCCAGATAAGTGGATTATTCTTCTGGCCGCAGAAGTATAAGGGATTACGAGTCGTGTTTCCAAATTAGCACATGGCAAAATGACAAAGGTCTCTAGTTACGGCCAGAGGAGGCTTTGGATGGGTAAATATCACCGTGTTACTGATGAGATCAGGCACCAGCCTGTGCCAGTGAGGATGGCCCAGGGAAAGCTTCGCTCAGGCACATGAAGAGTGAGATGTAAAGTAATAATGAACTGATCTGGTTTCTAACATCAGTGATGGAGAGTGGAAAGACACAAAAGGTGACTTTAAAAGGACCAGTACTGAATATTGTAGAAAAAAATTTTTTGAGGAAATACATGAGCTAATACATAACACAGAGAAAGGCAGATAGTTTTACTATTTACCTTTTCTCCTGTTACTATGACATTATATATTTAAAAAAAAAATCCACCCCCCCCCCCCCCAGTAAAAAAGCCAATCAAAATGTGTTTAAGAAGAAGTTAAAAACATGCAGCACATAAACAGTAATTCGCACAGGACCCAGGAATGCCTACTGGATATTGTTTCCCATCATACCCGACCACAAAAGAGGAGGGAAACACTTGAATTTCAAACCAAACAGCACCTGCCCTGTCTTAAGAAGGAAACTTCCTCGTTTTCCCTGTGGTTAAGTTGTTCCCCACGTCAGTTCATGTGGCTTTCCCATATATCACCGCGGGGAGGGAGACAGCTTCCTCTCACGTTATGCCTTTTTCATGTAAAATGCTTGAAAAAGGTTGCTTTTCAAAAAGGTGCTTGCAGAGCTGTCGCGGGGGTGTGAAGAGCTCCTTCCGACAGCCCCAACGGCTGGGGAAGAAAATCTCACCTTTTGTGACGAGGGAGGAATATCTCCATACAGCAAGTTAGCAGTTAGCTGCTTGTTTACATAAATTAATGGAAACTTTGAATAAGAAATTACTTCTTGTTCGTAACAGACTCTGTGTATCTATTCTAACCGGAGTTATGAAGGAAATAATTCAGCATAGCTCATGCACTATGACTAGAATGGGATTTAAAGAAGACTGGAAAATTAAGCAATAAAGCACGACAGGCAGCGTGTTTCTGGAGGTTGCTCCGAGAGCTTTCCAGCACCGGTGAAGTGCAGCAATCTGCCGGCTACACACCTCCCGGAGCGCCTCCATCCCTGTTGGAAATGGAAATTAAAAAGGAAGAGTCAGATGAGAGTAAGCGAACAGATGCATTTTGGAGAGATGATCAGAAACGGGCCGACTCCTCCGACAAACGGGCCAAACCGCGACTGCGAAGCATAAAGCGGAGTCCTTTGAAATCTGCACACGTGGAAATGCCTGGGAAAAATTTATCACAGCAATTCCATTATAAAAGTAAATATTTTCGCATCTGCTTGCTAGAAGCAGACTGACACCTATAAACATCCCTGATGTACGTAATTAGAGTCATAAAATGGGTTCATGCCTGGCTAAATGTGGAGGTGCAAATGGAGTGTTCACGTGTGGGGTTGTTCATTTTGGGCTCACAAATTCCACGTGCTTTCAAATACTTCAGACGTAGTCAAGGAACCCTGCTGCAAATTTAACCACAATGTTATACTGGATGCATTTTACTGCTTTAATTTTACTTTCCTGTACATTTTTATTTAAAATATGTGATGTCTGAACACAAAGCTGGCTGAGAATTTAAATTTACACCATGGGCACATTTTGTCTCAGTTGAACCCTACCTGAACATTGCATTATAGACCTGGAAACCCATACAAGAAGCCTGGAAGTCTGAGCGGATAACGGATTTTTTTTTTTTTTTTTACAGGTAGAGAAGTTTCTAAGTTTGAAAAAAAATGTAGTTCACATAAAACCGAGAAAGGAAAGGTTTGGCTTTGAGGACTGAAATGAAAACCAATAAAATTTCTTTGGGGAAACAAGAATGTTTTTTTCAATCTAACGCAGACCCCTGTGTTTCTTTTCCAGGTTACAGAATCCTGTCTAGCTCAAAAAAAGGCTGTTTAAAAAAGCACAGCTGACAAGCCGAAGGCATGAGGCACTGATTTCTAAAAAGTTATTCTAATTATCTGCTGACGTGCATCACCGAGGGGTCTGTTATCCCTGATATACCCCTCGGGCTATATCGTGTGATAAGCAAATGATAAGCAAGATCCTCTTCAGGTGATGGCTTTAAACCTTCACACTGGCTCAGGATTTCAGAAACTGCTTTAAAATGGCATTGTTGTTGACAAAAAGGACCAAATGGCTATGAGTGAAACCTTCCTGGCTTCCCCATATTTGTGTGAGCCCCAAACTTAGTTCTTATTTTCCATCTCTAACTTGGACTAAAAGGCAAACCTGTGTTTTTTCACCAACATTATTCAAATATTCCCCACAGTGTACCACAGATAGACATGTAATCATTAAAACCATTTACTCTACAAAGCTGGTTTTGGTAGGGAAGCCTGTTAGATGTAAGATATATACCACAGCTATTCATTTTTATTTTAAACAAAGATTCTTATAGAAGAATAACTAACAACTTCACCAGGGAAGTCTGATATTAGAAATAACTGAAAATTGCAGTCTCAGATGTTCCTGGTTTATGATTCACAGGGCAAAAAGATTGTATTCGTCTAAGCAAATGGTACAGCCCACACTGAATTAGAAGAAAATCAGCACCTTAACGAAGCTCGAGTTAAATATGATGTCAGGAAGTAAACTACAGTAGCACTTAAAGATTATATGTATGATTGAGAGTAATTATTGTGAACCTAGAATTGTGGGCATTCTTCAACCGGCTGGCGCTGAATATCTATGTTAATTACATTGTAGTATAGCAATACCGATTTTACTACTCTAGATATTAATTGTAATATGTATGTAGTGATCCTATTCCTCCATTCTCTTCAATGTTTTTCACAACAAAAAGAATAAGCCATTGAGGACAATACTACAGCGGTCTTCTGTTTAAAATACCCCTCACTGGAAGGGACCGATTCAAGGAGACGTGTTCTTACCCGCATCCCAAAACTCGGCCGAGAAGACCGACCAAACGGCAGAAGCAATTGCAGCCATATTATTTAATGTGATGTCATTTTAGTGACGCAGAGGTGTCTCTGCAGAAAATGGTTGAAGTTAAAGAGAGGTTATTGCCTGAAGAGAGGCACAAGGCAAAGGCCTTTAAACGGCCAAACTCCTGGGGCGTTCCCGGGAAGAAGCGGGGAGGCACGTTGCACCCAGCCATCGCCGCTCTCACGTGGGGACATTTTGGAACAGTTATGGGCAAAATATTTCAGCGTGCTAACTACATTCAATTCACTGGCAAAACAAAACAATGTCTTTCCTTTGAAGTATTTCAAACAGAAAGACTTTTTTTTTTTTTTTAGAAAGCAACTCCGTTATTGTGTAATGGAACTGTTATGTTAATTAGAATGTTTTTGCCAAGGATCTATTTTACATAACAAAGCAAATTTGCCAACTATTAAGGAAATTTCCCAGTTTTCTCTTATAGATGATAGAAGGAGAATTAATATATTTTAAATGCAAAGCAGGGATGATTAAAATTTCAGTCTAAATAAAATAAGAACAGTTCTGAATCCTAAAGACAACAAAACAAATAATCTGCTGGGGACAATATAAAACTCTTGCAATTCTGTACTTTAGCCCTTAGTATCATAAAGCCTTTCAAGTAAGCAAAAGTATAACTATTTATTTTGTCTCCCTTGAATGTCTTCAGCACTGTTGGCCTTGAGGCAGGTTTGAAAATCACAAGCTTAGGAATGTGCCTGCTTTATCTAACTCCTGAAGTGCCTTTCTATCCACTCAAATTCAAGTCCACATCTCTCTCGTGAGGTTTTTTTTTAATTTTTTCTTTTAAATGAGCTTATTAACTTGAAAGGATAAATGCTTAAAACATCTCATGGAAAAAAAAGAATGCCAAAAACTGTAGTAAATGAACAGATTTTGTGTGTGCATCTCCTTGAGCACAGTTTTCAAAATTTACCCATGGGGCTAGGCTATTGTTTGCTAAAATTCTGAAGCTTTTATCTGAATTGCTGGGATAAAAGATCTGTGATAAGTAGGTATAATAGAAGTTAGAGTCATATTATAGGACTGTATTAAGAATCAATGCTGTACAGTTTTCATTTTGCCATAGAGTTTTCCTGTATGGTGCAAAAGATCTTTTACCATTTATTATCCTTGTTACTGCTTCATAAATTACAATATGCAGGAAATACAGCCCCAGTAATTTAAATCACACAGTTTTCATTACACGGTTCCTTGAAGGAAACTTCAGAACATTCCTGTGAAAGATCTGTTCCTATAAATGAGCAGTTAGTGTTATATGAGGTGCTCTTGAAAGGAACCAACACGGCCCTGAGTCACCCAGGACACAGGAAGAGAAAATCCTCAGGGATATTCAAATCCTGCGCATTGCCTGATGTACAGATAAACCCTGGACAAATTACAAATTTCTACCAGAGTGTTGAGGGATGAACGTGTTTCATCCTTCTGCCTTTCCCCCTTTATTCCTGGTTGACGGTTCCTCCCCGCTCCCCAAGGTGACTTCCACTAGTCATCGCCATCGCGCCTCGCTGGAGGCAGGTGCCATCCCAAAGGGCGCCTGGCTGCCCGGGCGTGGGCGTTATTTTAATAACGCTAATCCACCGCTGCTGCTACGGAAAATACGCTCGTATAGCTGGGTGAACAGTGCAGAGAAAAACCCAAGGCTCCACCGAGTCTCTAAACTCCCTGTTGTGTTGGAGATTCAGTTCTGCTGCCTTTGAAGGAGCCGTAAACACTGAAGTAAGTTGTGAAATGAAGCATTTGAAAAATCAGTGCAAGCATGGTGTTTTCCTGCCTGTTTGCTTCAAAGGATGCTCTGATTCTCCTAATTGCCTCAAAGAGGGCTTCGATTTACTGCTTGCTACAAACAGTGTTCTCGTGGAGTCTATGCTGTGCGCCTGCAGCTGTGTTGGAGCGTGGTGATGTCTGGGGCCCGTGGAGCTATTCTCCTGGAATTCGTTTGCTTGGTTCCTCGCGTGAGATGGTTGACGTCTTTGCAGACTGGACTCAACACCTTCCACCAGGTGAAGACTAAGACATCCCGGCCTTGGACGTAACCACCTCTCCTGGCAGGAAACCCCAGAGTATTTTCTTAGTTAATGTATCCTACAAATCTGAGTCATCGCCATAATTGTCAAATAGAAAAGAGAAGAATAATTTGGATTACCCTCTACCATAAGCGTTATGTTTTTCTAAAACTGAAGAGAGAAGCATCGTTCTAGGACAGCTCCAGGAGTTGCTGAAAGCTGCGCCATCAAAATAAAAAAATACTTGGGTGATCTATTTTTTCAGTTTTGCTTACAAAACAAGGGCTAATTGAGTCTAGCCTAGTGATATTAAGAAACCACCAATAAACCTGCTTATTGACGAGCAGCGACTCCTGACCGAGACCCACTTTGTAGGATCTTGTTGCTCGCGCCTACTGTGGGGGATATAATGAAATCTAAGTATTAACAGATGTGAATATGTAGTTATACCCTACAATTTTTTTCCTTTGTTCTTTCTGTTAAGGGATTTCAAATTAAATCACACTTTCACTCATCACCGAAGTGGTTTTTTACAGCTTGTTAATGATATTGTAATTATTGCTTCGTACACCACATGTGGGCAATTTCCAGAGCAAATTTGCAGCTATTTGATGACACCATGTCGGTCACCAGAAACAGGACTTTCTGCCCGTTAGTCTACATCTAACGGCTCCTGAGACATGCCCAAATGACCAGACATTTCCCTGAAATAATTCACTGTTCGTATAGCTGCTACTCAGACGTGTCCAGCAAGCGACTACAGAATAACCCAAGTTCAGGCAGGAGGACGATGGAGGGATCCGAGCAGCCAGCACGGGGGAGATGCAGGAGGGTGGGAGCGTGCAGCCCTGAGAGGAGGAGGGTGCTCTTCTGAAGATCCAATTTAGAAAACTAAAGCCTCCGAAATTAAACCTCAGTCCGAAAGTATCACACATGCTAAAGTGGGGAACAGCAGCATCTTTCCTTCCCCTACGGAGAACGCACCCCTGCATCCCTGCCAGATGTCTCAGGTCAGGTAACCTCTGCATTTGCTGCCCTAGAATCTGTGGAGAGAAACCGACTGAAAATGTTTTCTTTACATCTTTATGAAAGCTGTACAATCGAAGACGAATTTTTTCAAATGGAGATTTTCCAGGCAGGAAACATTTAATCCATACCTTTTAAAGCCTTCTTTCAGATTTCTTACAATTCAATAGTACAGTATGAATCTGTGACTTTACTTTTCAGTTGCTCTCAGCCCTTTCCTGAAGTTTTCCTAAATTAGCACTATGAGTTCTTTTTAAAAATACGCATTCAATTTTGCTCGTTCCAACTGGTGGATTTTGCTGCTTGTGAATATCAGATCTTGTCATCATCCTCTCTTACTCTCTCTTAAGCTGTAAAATCAAAATTAAGCTGTAGAGGATTCCAAAAAGAAGCCAGTATATGAGAAGGAACTTCTTTAATAAATCCATCCCTACACTTGCTCATTCTTGGCAATTCTCCCATAACGATGAATCCAACACAACTCACAGTACAAAATATTTTTCTTTTGCAAGCTCATAAAACCAAGACAAGACATACCATCTAATAAACTGAAAGGGAAGAATTCTATCTTTATACACTGGGGTGGGATTTAAAAAGCTATTATAAAAAGCTATATAAAAACAATTCTTATTTTTCATTTAATTAAATCACCTATGCAATGTAGATGAAGTTTGCCCTAGCTCAGTAGGAGACACACCAAAGCAAATCAGTATCCAGGCACAGTAAAATCCTTGGCAATGGACTGTCCTCTTTGTCACTCGTTCAGTTACACAGGCAATTTTTTTAGCCTCCATTAGGCTTTAGTATGGATGGGAATTACCCTTGGGCATCGGTGATGGAAGAGACAGTCTCAACAGAAAAACTTTACAAGGAAGTGGGTAGTGAATACATGTATTTATTTCAAGACTGATTCACTTGCAAATACATTTTTCCATAAATATCTAGAAATACTGCCCCTGGCTGGTATGAATGGAAAAAAGGTCCCATCTTCATTTAATATTTCGTGTGTGTCTGTATTCAATGAGTTGGTAAACTACACAAGAGACTGGCTTGAGAGCTGATGCGTTTCCAGAAAATCACTGCGTGTTTTCCAGTACAACCTATGGCTGTTTCTGAGGCAAAGGGAACTCCTCCTCTTAGACCGAATATTCGGTTTCTCTGATGGCACCTCCAGTTGTTAAAGTACTTCAGGTTCGCGCATTTCACTCTTTCATCTGGTTTTCCTAACAAGATCTTTCTACCCCTTCCTGTTTATGGGTTTTTATTAATGGACCGGTCACTGCAGGTAGAATATTTCTGCTTATGTATAATTCAGTGAGCTTTATGAAATATTCTAGCATGCACCCAGGTCGTGCATCAGCTTTTGCTAAAGCAGAGCTGGCTACAAAGGATATAAATCAGAGTCCTTTACACGGCTGTGGATAGGAATGCTGTCTGTCTCTCAAGGATGCCTAATTTAAAAGCAGGCATGCAAGCCAACTTCACGATTTCTTCAGAGCAGACTGCAACTAGAAGCAAAGCAGCAGCTTGCAGTGTAGATTTAACTATTATGCATCGTATAAGGAAATAAAAGACAAAAAAAATTTCTCTGTGCTCTCAACTTCTCCAACATTAAATATGGAAATGTAGCATGAAGTATACAGCTCATTTTACTGCAAATAGTCTATCAAAGCCCTCCAAAGTTTACTGCTTTCTCTGCTTACAACTCCATCTTCATTTTCCCTTGTGCTTGGCCTAGTTCTACAACCGATGCTTCTTCAAAGAAAAAAAAAAAAGTGTGGGAAGAGACTGACACAGAAAAGACAATAGCAAAGCATTTAAAACAAAACCAAAAAAAGGATATGCTCTGCATTAATGCCATTTTGTATTTTGTTATCCTCCTTAACCATTTCTTACTGGCAAAAAGACATATGGCGAATGGTCCTTACATTTTTCTTCTCATTTAATTTTACTTCACTTGCTTTGGTGTTTAGCTTTTCCACCACCAGTTCTTTACGCTTCATCCCGGGACTTCTTGGGTGACAAACGCCATATAGTAAACGAAGAGGCACATCACGGGGAGGAGAGGTGGGAGGGGATAAATAAATATTTTTCGAACGGTAAAATCTGGCTGGGTGCTGCTGAAAGAAAGCACGCACGAAAAGGCTGACAAGGGTATTGTAAAATTCCAGCCTGGTTTAAAGGAGCTAATGCAAACCGACCTCATCAGAAGGAAGAGCTTTGCTAACACGGACTTCCCCAAGGCCCCCGGAGCAACCCGGACTAAATTTAAATTTAAATTTCATAGAAGGGAAAATCTAGAACAAGTTTGTCAACCGGTTTCTGAAGAGCCCAAATGACATTTCACATTTTTACAGGTGCTGCTATCTAATTATTCCAATAAGACTAATGCTTAATGGGCTTTCAATATTCTAGATGCTAATGTTGATGTCTCTAGTTTTTTTAAGTAAGTAATATTAACATTTACAACTGGTCGGATTTATGGCCCAGAGTTTTTACCTGTTAGATGAAGTTCAACATATGTGCAGAATTACCTTCAGAAATATAAGGACAGCGGTGCAACAGACCCGAATGTCATCAGTTAGAAGGAGTTAGAAATAGAAATAGAATAATCTACACTGCTAACACGGCTCTTCTCCGCGCTTACAGAATGCTGACATCTGTAAGGAAAGGCAAATCTGGGAAATATCTCTCCCTGTTCAGACTCCACGTTCAGCATATTCATACTGAATTACGCCACAGTTTGACTCCAAATATGAATATATTCAGTGAAGAACTCACATATGCACACCTGCAGGTATGTGCTCGTGCAGCCTAGTGCATACGGCACCGACAGCGAACACACAAGAACCCTGAGGTCTCTCTCCTCTGCTCCCCCCAGGTATCTGCTGCACCAGTGTGGACACTGCCCGTAAAACGGAACGTGGCTGAAACCATCCACCACTTTTATTTCTCTCCACTAATGCCTTACGGGCTGGGTTTTCGTCTTGCTGAACATCAGAAGGGCAATTTCGGACCGTGAAATAAGTCGCATTTTACCCTCTCAAGTCTGTCAAGAATACAGTTATAAAAGGGCGACCGTTATTGACGTATTGGCGACGCACTGACTGTAGTCTATAGCTAATGTAAACGAACTACTCCTTGCATGGACGGGTTTCCAGCATTTCGGGTCACAACAGGCTGAATCCAGACCGAATCGCAGCCCCGTGCAGCCAGAGCACCCTGCCCAGCCCGGGCACCGCCAGCCGCGGGCACAGGAGCCCCCGGGGGCAGCAGCCGCCCTCTCTGCCACGGAGAAGCTGCAAACCCCCCCGTGTCACTGCTGGGCAGGAAACGACTTCCAGGTTCTTTAGCTTCACCCCGTTTGCAGCCCACCCTGTAGGTCTGCAATGAAACGGGGGGAGCAGAGCGGGGCTGGGAGGGCGAGGGGCTGGGGGCTGCGGGGGCGGAAGGCGGCCGCCCAGCTCCCTCCTCCGGGATGCCGTTCCCGGGCACGGGGACCACGCGCGACCCGCGGAACCTACTTCCCAAATGGTTCAAACTTCTGAGCAACAAAGTGCCTAGGAATTGTACGTTAATCACTGCACATTTTCTTGGGAGGTACCATGTCGTCGGAATTTATAATTAACTCGCTCCACTTCTGCGATTTATTCTCGGCATGCGTCACGTTGTAACATAAAACATTTCCAGCCTGAGCATTTTTAAAGCGTTTTTTGGAATTTATGGTGGCATTATCCTCTACAGGCAGGTGAATATGACCCCCACACCTCCAGGAAACCAGAGCACGGGAACTGGGCAAAGACACAGAAGCAACTCCAGAAGGGAAGCTAGGCTAGCTCCAGCCCAGTTTGCAGGACACCATTCCCATTCCACCTCCCATTTCAACACAATAATGTGTTTTGAAAACTTGCACTTATTTTTTAATAATTTCCAAAGGTGAAGTGTTATATTTATTATTTTTATAGAGTTATTTTTATTATATTCATATACTTGTAATTGCCTGTACTGATACTTGGAACAATCTTTCCAGTGTCTAAATTTACGGTTAACCTGCAATGTAGCCAGACAAGCAGTTTCAAAGTAACTTGGAATTTCGTTATTGTAGCAAAGGAATGTGTAATTCTCAAAGTCTTCCCTGTAAACCAAGCAAAGTGATGTCACACAACAAAAGACATAGAACCGGGTTCATTCTGAAGTGTCCATGATGCTCTTCTCTCTAGTTTTAAGAAGCTTGTGGGAGGTGTGTCTCCCTTTTTCCCTGAGAAACTATTCTAATGTCTAACAGAGTTGCCCTAAAAAGTAATTTTTAAGGAGTAGGTGTTCACGTTTGGAGCATTGCTCCGTTTCCCCGTCAATACCTGCAGAAAACAAATACCCGGAGATGAGCAAGTGGCCGCAATGACGGTGTCCTGCCCAAGACACGTTTCACCTGCAGCTTTTTTAAGGGCTTTGCACGGCACTTGCTGGGCCGACGGCTCGGGTGCCCTGCTCAGCTCTTCATTCCATCACCCCTTTAAAGAAGAAATTTGCCGTCAATAAATATTTCTGACGCTTTCCCAGCCCCTTCCGCTCATCTCTGGAAAGTCGCCTTTTTCGTGCCAGACCTGAGACGGGCAGTTCCCCTGGATCTCCACCGTCCCCCGCGAGCCAGAGGGATGTTCCCGTATTCGGTGTCGGGCAGCTGGGCAGGCGCCCAAACTCCCACGGAACCAACCCCAATGCTCCTGACGTGCCATTTCATTGCATCCGTAGGAAAATGGTTTGCCATGGGTGCCTGGAGCCTTGAGTAAGAGTTTGTGGCTCTCGACGGGCGACGGGTGCTGGCAGAGCAGGCGGGCACGGCCGCGGAGCCGCATCTGCGGGGGCGGCGCAGGGAGAGGATCGCGCTCTGGGAAACCTGCAAATGCCACCCCGGTGCCGTTCCTCTCGCTTCTTCAACGTTAACCGGACTCGACAAAAGGGTTTTGTCAGATTATGGGATTTCAACTAGGATATTTCCTACGTCAGATGTCATTAGTTGTAACTGGGCTACGAGCAAGACGCTGACCTCCGTCCTTCACGCAGAGACACGGCAGATGTGCTGCTTTCGGTGATGTGAGGAAGGGACACGGCCGTGCCGCTTCAGGACGTTTGATGTGCCCTTTTATTTAATGTTCCAGTTTATTTCCATCCCCTCTTTATAGAACTGGTTTTCATAGACAGATCTACGTTTTCATTGATTACAATGAACAGAATTCCCGATATGGCGTGTTTTAATTGCATTAATTAGAATTGTGTAAGGAAGAATTTACTAAAAATCTTACCGTGCCAAAGTTTTGACCCTAAAATACTTTTACAGTGTTTTTGCCTCAATCTTAGAGAAGAGGAAGATAAAGATTTTCAAAAATATTGGGAATTCATTTGAGGATAATGAGCGGTTTTGCACCTCCTTAGCAAGACTTCACTAAATATTTAGATTATAAATGTTTTTGCAAGATAAAATAAGCATGATCTAGATCTACCCTCCATCAGTTGAGACAATTTTTACATCCTTTTTCAAATCTTATTTGATGAAAAAGATGACACTGCAACACCGAACTGCAGAGACTGGTATCCAACACGCTCCAAGGCTCTTTAACTGCCTTTGTTAACATCACTCCAAGTGAAAATTAAACTTTTAAACATGGGACACCTTTTTTTTCTCCTGACAACTGACAGTCTAACACTACAGAAGTTGAAATAACAGGAAATTCAATGAAAAAAAAAGAAATTGGATAAATCACAGTAATCACAGTGACAGGCAGCAGAAAGCTCAATAACATACAATACTGCTTACTCAGGATACAGCGTTCCAAACCCACTAGCAATGTGGAAATGATGGCAATGAATAACAAAATAATTACCTCCATTTTTCCAGGCCAGCCCAATTGCCTTTAATTGAATCAACAGGACACCGAAGAGGCATTTGTAGAGGGAATAGTAGAGCCTGTGGTAAGGGCAGCCGGGAGAACACGTACTTATATGCAACCAAACCCTTAGAAGTGTTATAAGCCAAATTTTACATCTTTAAAATAATACACCTGCAGTGCGTCACAGTTACAAAATACCATTTTGGAGGATCTGTTCAAATGAAATTGCATTTGGATAAAGCAATTGCAATTAAAATCTCTGCAATGCCGCGCTCTCTTTTCAAACGACAACTGTATTTCTGAGGTCGTGCAATGGGAAAAACAGCATTCCAATTTTACTCTTCCAAGCGAGTCTTGCAACGAGTGGTGACTCTTTGTGGAGCGACACTACCAGGGTCTTTGCCATTGAGTTGGTGGGAGCAGCACATTTGGTAGATACGGAATCTTAATGACGACGCATTCAGCGAACACAAAATCTTAAAAAGGAGTAGGTTTGGCAGCCTTGATCATTTCTTGCCCTACGCGATGCACTCACCCACCACGTTCTCCTGCGAGCAACTCGTGGCTAATGGCCTCCCACAGCTCCGTAAGGACACCCAGACACGCCACGCCACCACCGCGCTGCCGGTGGCTTCTCTCTGCCGCCCACCGTGCTGCAGCACTTGCTAAGGCTGCCCATGGTCCCGACCGAGCGCTACTAACCACAGAACCATTTCACTTCTTCAAGTCAAACACTTTGGATTGCAAATTCCGCAAAAAAAAACAACCCCCCCCCCCCCCAAAACCCCAAAAAACAGCCTTTCCGTTGAGATGTGGAAGACTATGGAGGTTAGCTGCACTCTAATGGAAAAGGAATAAAAATAAAAAAGATAAATAAAAGCTGGCCCAACAGTTTCTGTTCACATCACCCACTTTAGATCAGTCTAATGCCAAGTAATAGATTCGACCTCTCCTTGCCTTAATGCCAGTCAGAACCAGAGGGGACCCGCAGTGCTGAGCAGGCACGGCCACCAGCTCGCTCCATGATACATTCTCATGCTGAATCACCTTTGTTTTCTAAGTATTTTTTTTTAATTGGCCTTTCAGAAAGGTTTGTAATTCTCTTTACAGTGTGGGTCTCACCGGGAGTTTGCAGGCGGTCGGCTTTGCCTCCCGTCGGCAGGGGGGAGCTGCCGGGACAACGCTGCCGGGGCAGCGCTTTGTGGAATCACGGAATGGCAGAAGGTTAGGCAGGACCGGCGATGCTCTGCCCAGCAGGAGGCTTACGCGCCTCTCCAGCCTGGCAGAGGGATGAAGAAGGTGACTAACGTAACGAACACAAAGCCCAGAACTGAGGAAGATGCATTTTTGGCCTTTGCATTAGACTGTTACGTTCTNCACCAGGGCAGGTTTAGGATGGCTATTAGGAGGAATTTCTTCACGGAAAGGGCTGGGAAGCGCTGGCAGAGGCTGCCCAGGGCAGTGGTGGAGTCGCCATCCCTGGAGGTGTTTCCCAGCCCTCAGACGTGGTGCTGAGGGACACGGGGCAGGGGTGGGTTGGGCAGTGCTGGCTGATGGTTGGACTCCATGAGCTTAAAGGTCCCTTGTAACCTAGGAGATTCAATTATTCTGAAGCTATGATTATTTTTTCCTCTTTATTTCTGCTTCTGGCGCTGCCGTATAATGCGAGAAGTTTCCGAAAGACGCTTGGGACTCTGCCGGACATACCTTTTGCAAGGCTCTCGCAGGTCACAAACCAACTCATTCAACTTAATTCAAATGTAACAGAACTAACACACTTCAGACCAGAGAGCGAATGATTATTTCGTGTAGATTATCCTTTGCCTGCAGATTTCAGGAGATGGAAATTTCAGGCTTGTAATGGAAATTCGGTTGCAGCCATGACTGTAAAGCACCTCCAACACTGCAGAATTATGAGTTTCAGCCTAGTATAGTCCTGTTCTGTTTCAGATGAAATATTCCTGATTTACATCCTTGTAAAGGAGATCACCTGCTAATGCAAACATTTTCCATGATTTAAGTCTTTTAAAGAAGGGGAAAAGCCATTCATCCATATTTTAGAGCGAGAGCGCCCCTGCAGCTCCTTTGAATGCTGAGAGGCACAAATGTGGGAGGAATTTAATGAATGGGTAAAAAATACCAATCCTGGAGAAAATACTCTGATGGGTCATTAATGATGTGTTAATGATCGTGGATGCAGCACTTGTTAATGGCAAGTCCAAGGACACTGTCTGCTGGAGCGGGAGGTTCGCTCGCCCGGGGTGTCCATCACCAAGCCGATCTCGCTCAGCCGCCTCCACCCCGGAACAATTTTTCTAAGCCTTTTTCTTCTTGTGCTGAGCAGGGACAAGATGATAACAGAGGCTGGCACTAGTGAGTTAATTTTATAACAAAAACTGACATCCTAGTCGAGTGCTAGCAATTTAAAGGAGTAATGGATTGTCAGTTTTAGCTAGAAAGTGGTTGTTATATGATATTTGAAGTCTTTTGCATATTTATTTTGTCCCACTTTAAATAATTTTTGGGTAAGATTTACCTCGTTAGCTCCAAATGCAAGTCCCTCTTGGCCTGACTGAGGAAAAAAATTAGACTTTGCAAACATTGCAAAGACTAAATCAATACATTAATATTTAGGGGACATTAAGGGCGTTTATTAAACAGAAAAAGTGCCTCGAGTATTACTTTGGAAATATTATACATGTTTAAATAAAAAACATAGGTTGTGGTTCCTGACTGAATCTATAAATTGCATTTACATAGATAACTGAATTATTTACATGCACGGCGTGTCAAGCGCGGGTTCTGCACCGAAATGAGATGATTTGCGGAGGGCAGGAGAGGAGCAAGTGCCGTGTGTCACACGCACAGGGGCTGTCCCAGGAGCAGCCCCCCACGTGCCCAGCATGGGCTGGATTAAAATCAAAATTAAGATGTCAGATAACTAATGTAACAAAGTTTTTGTGTCACCGGTTCCCCTGTGATCACATTTTGGTGGCCATGGGGAGGGCAGAGGGTGCAGTGGGGGTAAGGCAGGGCGGCAGAGACCGTGGGGGGACGGGGGGGGGCAATGGGAATGAGACCCGTTATTGACACCCGGAAGCCTAAACCACAGACCTGTTGGAGCTGTGCTTCTGTGACAGACCAAAACTCAGCCTTGGAAAAACACCCTTGACCCAGACTGCGCCAGCAGTTCCCAGTGCTGCTGCCACCGGGGGCACGGCTGGGCTCCCCACTCACGTTCAAGGACACAAACAGAGCTGCCAGATCCTTAGTCCCGTCATTCAGAGGACGGGGGCCACAAACCTCACTCATTGCCTTCACGGTCATCCCTGCCTCACCAGACCCCCGTGTGAACCACTGTCCTGCGCCCCGGCCACTCTCCCTGGACAGCCCAGCCCAGCGCAACGGGGACCAGCGCCTTCCCCTCGTGTCTGAGGAAAATCCACTCATCACTAAGTTATCACAGGATCACGGAATGGTTTGGGTGGGAAGGGACCTTAAAGCCCATCCAGTGCCACCCCCTGCCCTGGGCAGGGACACCTCCCACCACACCAGGCTGCTCCAAGCCCCGTCCAACCTGGCCTTGAACCTCCAGGATGGGGCAGCCACAGCTTCTCCAGGCAACCTGCACTAGGGTCTCACCACCCTCACAAGAAAGAATTTCTCACTAATATCTCATCCAAATCTCCCCTCTTTCAGTTTAAAACCGTTCCCCCTCATCCTATGGCTCCACTCCCTGATCCCGAGTCCCTCCCCAGCTTTCCTGGAGCCCCTTTCAGACCCTGGCAGGGGCTGGAAGGTCTCCCCGGAGCCTTCCCTTCTCCAGGCTGAACCCCCCCAGCTCTCCCAGCCTGCCCTCATAGGCTGAGTTGTACTTGCCCAGTCTGCGACCGCGCTCTCCCTTAGCCGCTACGCTCGGTGTCCCTTCCCGGGAGCCACAGGGGCTGTATTAATAAAGCATAACACAATTCTCCCGGCGCCCTCATTTCGCGAGGTTAAGCCAAGCAATCTCGTTCCGGCGTGTCCTCTACTCTCCTAATGATCCTGGACGGCCGCCCTTGGCAGGTGGGTCCTCCTGAGCGCCCTGGGCTGGTCTCCATCCCCCGGGAGTCCCGAGGGAGACGGAGGGCCTGACCCGCGCTGCCCCCCGTGCCACAGCACCCCCGCTGCCCCCGCCACGGAGGCACCCCCAGCCACCGCGCCGCGGCCCCTCGCTCCGCCCCGCCGCAGAACCAGCTCTCGAGGACGTCGGCAAACTTGTCTTACCGGGTTTGCACACTGGAAGGGAAACACAGCTTGGAGGAAGAGATCTATACTTTGGCAGAATAAATGTCAGATTAGAAATGGCAGAAACTGCAACCTTTTGCTAGAAAAATCATGAGCAATACAGTGTGGTAAGAGGTATTGCACTGTTTTACTTCGGTGTGGCAAACAGCTGATGTTTAAATCATCTGCAGTTCATGACTTTGCTCAAACATCTGGCACTGAGGTAGATCGGGTTGATTACAAACTCCTACCGTCAAAACTTTTAATTATTTATTTCGTAATTCTCACTTCTTTTTAATAAAGTCACTGAAATAAAGTTAACTGGGTTATCTTCCCCTCTTTCACGTGATTTTTCTTTCACTGATGTAAATGTGGGCTAAAGGCACGTTAGGCTTTTTTCTTTTTATACCGAGCATCTCGATGAATTTTCTTGGGACAAAAAGGTGTAACTGTGTAGCTATGGAGTAAGTAACAGGGCTCTAGACTTGACTCTGTGGCGTCATTAAGGTGCTGGGCAGGGATTTGGGAGACTGGAACTGGACTTTAAGCTCTGCCAGAGATTCCCGATTGACTATGGCCAAACCCTCCGGGTCTCACTGCTCCCTGTATCTGCTCCTGGGACAGGGATGGAGCAGCTGCCGCTTCCCTCCAGCCGTGCTTAATTACTGATCATGTCACCTTTCTAGGTTTTATTCATGGAAATTAGGGCACCTTTAACCCATTAAAATACATTCATTCTCTGAAGCGTTTACATGAATATGTTGAGAAGCTGTCAGCCCAAAAAGCAAAGAGGATACTCAAAATGACAGGTACTGGGTCTGTGGGCATAGGAAGACCTCACAGCACCCCCCCAAAAAAAAAGAAAAAAGAAAAAAAGAGAGAGAGTTGGATTTACACAGCTTTTAAAGTGGATTTTCACAGCAAATAATTTTACAGTCTGGAGTCTGAACCTATTTGGGAGCTTACGATCAGCCGTAAGTCTTTATTCATCTAATTTGTGACGCGCAGTGCACACCCCTGGCTCTTCCGCTGTTTGCAGCAGAATAACATCTCCTTTCAACATCACTTGAACGAATACAGCCTGTGGGCAGAGGAATTTTAAAGGGCTAAGACTCTGCTTTTACATTTTCTCTTTCTCCTGTTATTTCCTGCGCTGCTCTGGGTCTGCCGCTGATCATTTATTCACAGTGTAAAAGGGAACCCAGCCCTTTGCCTGAATGATTCTACCTTGGCAAAAGACCTGCTTTTCCCTTCATTTACTTCTCCCCACTAGCAGAAGTTGTTTCTAATCTTGAAATACAAAGCCACGAACAATATTAAAAGGAACCATAAAACTGCTTCCATAAAATGTTATTGTATCGTCCCTCTGAACCCTATTCAGCAGGAAGGCACATATAAGCTTACAGCACCAATTAGGGGTTTGATGATTCCGTTACAGCCCGGGTACCTTCAGGCGGGTCATTCTCCATCTCAAAGGACGTGTGACTCTCGCTCCCCTCCCCGCTGCGCCCGGCGCACGCAAGGTGAAGCGATGCCTTTGCGAGGGGTGCCAGGATGGAGCCACCGGACTGCAGGAGCTTCCATGCTTCCATGCCCCATCCCAGTGCAGCGGACAGAGGACGACAGCAGGGAGCGTTTGCAGCCGGTCTCTGAACTCCTGTGCAAGCCCCGGCCTTGGTTCAAGGTGGAATCCCACCCGTGCGGGATGAGCGATGGCGTGACTGCCATCGACCCCCTCAGCAACCATTGCACGGCGGATAATTATCAATGCTAGAGTAATACGGACATAAAGATACGACTTGGAATGGGGAGAAATGGCCACGGCATCGCCGAGGTGGGATGGGGCATCCCGTAGAGCTGCGGATCCCGCTCCGCCACCCAGCGGATGCAGGACCGCGCTCTACGAGCCGGGAGCTCCGCTGCTTTCCCTTCTGGAGAAGCACTACGACAAATACGCAGGAAGAAATACAGGGACGGGGACTTTTTTTTTTTTTAACCTTATTTTGACAATGGTTCACTTGTTCTGTGTACGCTCCATGGAGCTGGCCCCCACCTCCCACACAAAACACACCTGAAATAATACTGGAGCAACTGAACCTGTATATGGGATTGAAATACCAGTTGTTGCTGCCCCAGCTGCCCAGTCCGACAGCACACAAACACTTCTGTGACCCCCAAACAACCCCCCCACATGAAGAGCACGTTCACGGGTCCCCACGCAACAGCCGCCTCCGCGGGAGGTTCTACAAAGCACTAAGTGGGGGCTTTTGGGCTGTACCATTAAAATAACGTTCGTTATGCAGCCAGCACACTTGGCTCGTACACTCTCACAAAGCACCGGGGTCTAAAGGCCCAGTGGTTCAGGATAATTAGTTTGCGGAGCATTTCATCCACGGTATTTGTGAGGGATTTTGGTGTGCCATGTGGATTAATAGAGATTGCCATTTAAATTCTTCTGGTTTATATTCATTGCTTTATTAGTCATAAAAATGCAAAAGAAAATGTTAATGATGATTATACCAAAGACTAATAAGTTAAAGCCTTAGGTTATACTTTGCATTTCTGAAGATATAAACGCAATCGCTTAATAATTATGCATGTTTTTAACTACTGAGTTATTATTTCTTTATATACTTGCGGTTACCCTAATTAATTTTAAGCTCCGGTTTATATGTTTCATACATACAATTAATCTCTAACTTTTTTTTTAGCCCCTTGCACGAGGGCATTACATAGACAATCAAACTAAGAATTGTTCACCCTGGAACAATACAGAAAATATTACGTTCATTGTGTAAAACTGACACTGTTGTTCTGCAGCGCCTGCAACGGAAAACTATCTCATGGAAATAAACGGACTCTTCTTATTAACAATACTGCAATCTTAGTATTTCTGTGAGAAAACCGGTCTGGAAGAAATAAAAATTATGGATTTTAATGCAAAATCAGCTTATTTTGTCTTCACTTAGTTTTGGTTTTAATGAATTTCTGTTAAATTTTTAAATCTAATAGAATTCCTATTTTTGAAAAATTGTTTTATCCATTCTAGATTTGCATTTTTTAAGCTGATGAGTTAATTCTCATCCCCGGAGCACCGCGGGATGAAGCATTTGTGTGCTTTCTCCCAGGCTTCCCCCAAGGAACGGCCTCAGGAGGAGCCCACTAACCAGGTCATCTTCCTCCTTTAAAAATCCCATCAAAATAGTCCCGTAGGAGGGTTGGAGCCGGGCTGTCGGGGGGACGGCGCAGGGGACGGCCGTGCCACCTGCAAACCCTGCACGACAGGCTGCGCCCTGGTGTTTGTCTCGCTGCATCCATCACCCTCAAACCACCCGGAATTCAATACGTTTATTGCACGATCATCACAGCGCGTCTTGTGGCCTTGTTCTGTCCCCAAGGACAGTCGGGTCCTGATCCGCGGCGACCCTTCCATGACATGCTGCAGCAGCAGCACTGGCCGTTTCTGAACACATCCCAAAGGAAAGGCGGCTGTTTCTGGCAGTATTTGGTATCAATATTCCAACGCACAGGCTGTAAACCTTCCATGAGCTCGGCACCCGGTGGTGGACGTTCACGTGGTGGCTGGGCTGAACCACACAAAACAACCCCGGTCGGAGCCGTGCGGGAGACCTACGCACACCTGCAGAGCACCACCACGGGCAGCTGCACCCCGGCTACCGTACTGGTATTTTCCTCTTGGAATTTTACATCTTGTTCAACAGTCAGCAGAGCAGGGGTGGAGACTTAAACCTGATTTTGGCAAGCTGGAGACCCTTCTGGGCTAGCTACCTATTTGCAAGGGCCCAGAGCCAGTGGCACACACAGTCTACGGTAACGTACATCCAAGAAGAGGGAAAGAGAGACAGAAAGGGAGAAAGAAGGAAAAAAGAAGGAAAGAAAGAAAGAAGGAAAGAAGGAAAGAAAGAAAGGAGGAAAGGAGGAAAGAAAGAAAGGAGGAAAGGAGGAAAGAAAGAAAGGAGGAAAGAAAGAAAGGAGGAAAGAAAGGAAGGAAGGAAGGAAGGAAGGAAGGAAGGAAGGAAGGTCAGTCTTTAAAAAGCGCTCAGATGATGTTTCCTGTCTATAAACAAGTTTTTTTCTAGTACATCTCCCATAATAATTTGCAGTGGTTTAAGCACATACCTTGTACCGTTAAGTGCACCTGCATGGTTCGAGGGGTGTGTTGAGTTTGCACAGAGCAAGTGTACGGGCCGTCATCTGTCACGTCAACGTCCTGTATCTGCAGGCTGTATTCTCTTCTGTTTGCCGTGGCGATTGAAACTCGGGGATCTACTGACCACTTATCACTTCCAGCAAAAATAATACTCGACCGATTCAGCCAGGCCCCTTTGGAAGCTCCATCTTCCAAGTAACACCTGGGAAAGAAGGCGAAACCGTAAGTATGAAAACGTAGGAGCTTTTAAATACCATTAACTTCCTATTGATTTTTAGACCAAATATAGCTATAATACATTTGAGCTGAACCTCAAAACATGAGCCATTTGTTAATTCACAAATCATCACAAAACCAAAACCTATCTTACAAATACCCAATAACCATAAATACATCTTTCTGCCAAGTTCTTCCTTTCTGATTTTCCTGCCCTGGGCATTCAGTGGAGCAGCAGGTCGGAAGTCTCAGTTATTTCTGAACCGGACCCAATGACTTCATCAGAGCAGCCCTTTCTGCTCCACTTTCAGCCCATCCGGCTCCGGAGGAAACACGGGCACCCGCGCAAAACTATTGCCCTTTTCCTAAGGCACAATCACCTTCTGCTTGCTTAGTTAAGGAACCAAGAGGCTTTTTCCACTAAAAAATATAACGACATCTTAGAATCCAAAACAATATTTTTTTCCTTTTCAAAAGGTTATTAGATTTGTCATGGCTAATCATATTCAAGACATCTCATTTAAAGCAAACATGCATTCAATTAACATGTATTTCCCTGCTGACAAGAACAATGACATATAAAGCACAGCTCTACTAAACATTTTTTAAGACATCTTTGGTATGGTAGTGACTCAAACGAATGTGATTCGTTTATTATGCCATACTTTAGCTTTTTTACAATTACTATTAGAACAATAACTAAACCCAGTGCTCTGCAGGGTATAATAACCACCCTAATTGGAGTTTGGTGAATAACAAACACCCCTACAACCAGAAGTAGTCATACCCCAAACAGATTCCTTTCCTTCTAAACTTCAGTTCAAAAATTTTCCTCCATGAAGAAAAGGCTTTGTTTTTTCAAATGTGTAAAAAGTGGAGCTGGAGAATGAAAACATGTATATCTGAAGAGTTTGACAGCATTTCTACACAATATCTCGGGGGTTTGAACATGGCACCGGAGATTGCGAGGGAATTGCCAGCTGAACACACCCGCCAAGGTGCTGCAAACTGTCTGAAACTAATCAGTTGAGAAATATAAAGAACAAGGTATATTGCAAAATCTAATTTGTAGTCCGTTTCACCATCTGTGGATTCAAAAACCATCCGGAGTATTAAAGGTCAATGTTAATTGAAAATCTTTTCTGTAGATATGCAACCAAAAAAAAAAAAAGGCCACCTGGGCGTAACGGGAGTATTACCTTCTGCTAAGGTAATTGGGCAATGCAATACGCCGGGGTTGTCAATATTTTGTATTGTCTACTATCAAGCATGCGTAATTCCTCTCTAAAACAGCCTGCCATCTTAAGTTGCTCCCGTGCAGGCTGGGATGAGAACTGCCCTGGAAGGATGCTATTCAATGTCACTGACACCTCTGAAGAATAGCACGGCATCAATGAGGAAAGGTTGAGGGAGTTGGGTCTCTCTAGGCTGGAGAAGAGCAGGCTGAGGGGCGACCTCATCAATGTCTACAAATACTCAAAGGGCGGGTGCCAGGAGGAGGGGGCCAGGCTTTTTTCAGACAGGACAAGGGACAATGGGTATAAACTCGAATATAGGAAGTTCCATCGCAACATGAGGAGGAACTTCTTTCCTTGGAGGGTGGCAGAGCCCTGGCACAGGCTGCCCAGAGAGGTGGGGGAGTCTCCCACTCTGGAGACATTCCCAACCCGCCTGGACGCCATCCTGTGCCCCCTGCTCTGGGTGACCCTGCTCTGGCAGGGGGTTGGACCAGGTGATCTCTAGAGGGCCCTGCCAACCCTTAACTTTCTGTGATTCTGTAAAAGTGGTCCCAGGAGATGCTGTAATTTTTAAGTCAAATTTGGAGTTACTGCGATCTGGAAAGAGGGGAGCGACGCTGGTGACAGGAGACGGAGAGGACGATAAAGCCCACTCCCCAGTCCCAGGGGCCTTTGGACTGAGTGTCCAATGGAGGTTTGGGCAAGGCTCGGTGGTGCCAGGCAGCCAAGGCACTCCCAGGCCAGGCAGCCCAGCAACCATCTCCAGAACTTCAGCCAGGACACTCATTTTTGTGAGCAGCCAGGAAACGTATGGAAGAGCAGCAAGTGAGGAAAGAAAACACGATGATGGGGGGAAAACCAATAAACACCAGCAGAGCATGGTGGACCGTGCGAAGTGTGAGAATACAAGGAGAATATAAAGACTGGACATACTCCAAGTACCACCTTGCCATAGACAAGGAAATGCCCGTTGTGAGAACAGGAGGGCAAGAGACGGGAGATGAGACCTGAGCAAAAGAAAGCGGCGATAACTTGGGTAAAGAGCACGGGAAAACAGGACCGGGAGAAGAGTGTCCAGGAGGAACGGCCAGCAAGGGAGTCCCTCCCGGTGGCTGAGAAGCGAGGGGATAAAAGGACAGAGAGAGCATGCAGAAGGAACTTTATTTCTATGAGCTGATGAAAAAGCCTGAGCCTGTCTGCAGCGAGGTTAAGGATATTTAAGTACGGCTCAAAAATGAACTGAGCGCTACACTCCAGTTTTCCATAAAGAAGGTGACATCCAGCATGTGGGAAAAGGCAGAGCAGCCACGGGAGTCAAGGACAGAGAATAAACTTGATGGCCTCATGTCTGAGAGCACAAAACTGCAAATCCAGGTGCATGTGGGGTTTTTTAACGGCCTGAAAGTGATGCTATGTGACTGGGAAATCATAAAGGTATTATCTACACCGAAGGAAATGTGGAGAGTGAATTAGGCAAATTTTAGGCTAAGCACCATGCCCTCAATGGAGTTTAAGGCTTTAAAACAACTTTAAAAGTTGAAGGAAGGTAATACAAAGTGCACCAGACTAATGGGACATTTTTTATTTGATAAAGAGGTCTTTTACATGAAGGAAATCCAACAGAAGAAGAGAATGCAATAGATCTCATGGCTTTGATAAAATATTAAAATAGCGCAACTATGGAAACTGTTAGGTGGGAGAAAATGGTGATTTCATAGCTTAAGCGTATGGCGGTATTGTTTAAGGCGAAAAATGACGTTCCCTTTAGGAATAAGAAACTAGAAGCATCAGGCTGAAAATCTTCAGAAATGGATCATGAGAATAACTATTCATTCATTTAATTAATGTTCTCCACATGAAATGTGAAAGGGTTCTGAGAGAAGCTGCGTACGATAGGGGATAAAAAATCACAGTTTATGTAGCAGAGAATTGGGATGTCACAGGGAAGCATCACTTTGAGCATGGAGAGCACGGCTGACGTCTGTGAATCCCTGCAGGAGGAGTGTTGTGGGGTCTGGTCCCATTCGGAGAAGGCAAGGAGCCGCTTTCAGTGTCTTATGAACATTTTCAAATTGATTCTAATGAACAGAAAACTGGGGAGAAGCAGAGAAACCTCAGATTCACTGACGTTTTTCTACAATGCGCTTCTTTTCTGCCGGTATTTCTGCAGCAGCTGGATGCAGTCAGTTCTAAATGAATACTGTTGAAGGTGGCCTGTAGTTTCACTGACTGTTTACTATTTTACTTACCTCCCTCATTCTTTATACACATGCACATAACCAAAAACATGCAAGAAAGCACTAACACTATGGCTCCTTCCCAGCCTCTTCCTCTCACAGCACACAAAACCAGCCTCAAATTCCCCACTGTCTGTGCAGCTTGTAAGAAAAAAATTAGCCTTAAAGAAAAAGAAAAAATAAAAGATGAAATTTTTGACTATTAATTAAAGACGAGAGTGGAATTCTCATCAGATGCAAAAACCACCTGAAAACCACACTGAGAGGGGCAGTGCCCGGGGCTGCCGTCGCAGGAGCACCAAAGCATCCTCACACCCTCCTCACAGCGCCGGCTCCGAAAGCCCCAAAGCTTCCCAAAAACTTCTCACATAAACACAGCCCTTTTGAAATCAAGGCTTTCCTGCTGAGAAAAGGCGAGACACAGCAGTGCAGAAAGGAACAGGAGACCTCTTGCTGGTTTACTTCATGTACAAAGGTATTTTCTCAAAATAACTTTCTAAAACAAATACGAAATTTTGCTTTATTAATTCATAGCTGCGTGGCTGTCTTGGATGGAGATGAAAACCTGCTAAAGCCAACCTTCTATACCCCACTCATTAGCAAAAAGTACGCACTGTACAATTTCCATCTAAAACTTGACAAGCAAGGACTAAAGACGGAACAGATGTTCAGTTGTTTAGAAAGACTTTCAAGTTTGATGAAAAAAAAAAAATCACCAAAGGTATTTCTCAAAATGTACCGAGGAGAAAACATTTCAGGCTTGTTCAGACCCTGACGACGCGTGTTGCATTTGTGGGTGCACACCTGGTTCAAACTAAAAATTATATTCCAAATAAGGTTCTTCGAAACCTTAAATATTAAACATTAAATATTTTACCTCAGACTGGCTCCTTCAGCTGCTCAAAGTGCTCTTTTCTCTTTTCTCTGCCTTTGCTCAGAACCCACACAAGTTCCCTCACGCTGTGGGAGTGAGCTGATTTACAACTGCTGCAGAATTTGGCTGGAATATTTTGCCCTGGACAGCCTTCAAATTAAGTAGCAGCCAACATGCTGCATTTTGCCACGACGCACGTGAGATGCGACGGATAAAGTGCCCGTTTATTCCGTGGCAGAAGCAATCAAATGATTCATCTCCGAAATGTTTTCTGATCTAACAAATCCAAACCCTTCCTGTTTGCAAATCACTTCTTGTGTTGGAAAATGCAGTTATTGCTTAAAACTACTCTGCTGGCAACTTGGACTACACATTCACCCATGTGCATTCCCGGCCATGGGAAGCAATGTTTCTGCACTGTAGTTATTGCAGAGGATAATATAGGCATAAATAAGGACAAAAAAGGTTTTTTTATCCTTTAAATGAAGGCTTGGTCTTAACCCCCCCTCAAATTTTATAATTTTCTATGGAAGAGCAGTCTTTACACAGATGCTTTGTGTGACATAACCAACCAATTGTGTACGGATGCACATTTGCATGGAATAAACACAGAATAAACACCGAGAAAACAAAAATACTGACCCTAAGCAAGCCCACAGGAAGGGACGGGCGTGCAAGGACTGAGACTGCAACCCCACGACCTTCTCCACAACCCCCGCGTTCCTCCCTACGCTTGTATTTCTCACACACTTGCTCTGGATGCACTCCTTCATTTTCCCTAAGAACAGTGTTCTTACATTATTTTTTAAGCCGCAGATAATAATTGATAACTCTGTATTATTTTCATTGCACGAACATGAACTTGTCTGGAAAAATACCAGCTCTCTCAACTGATGCCCTGCAATGGTTCCGCTCCTACAAGATGAATTGCCCGGCTGCCCGTGCACCATCCCCATCCGGGCCCTTCTCCGTGCCCGTGCGCCAGCAGGGATTGGGGAGTGCTGGGAGATGGCCCCAGCATCCAGCGAGTGAGGACTGGGGTGGAAAGGCAGTGGTGAACATACAGGACCTCGCTGTTATGGTTTGAGAAACCCACAACAATTTATTGTCCTTTAGGCAATTATTCGCTCACCCAATGAACCCTCCCCACTTGGGAAGGGGAATTGGGAAAAACAAAGAAACCCAAGGGATGAATTATGAACAGATTGAATAGAACAAGACTAAATAATTAACTTTAGTAACACCAAGGAACCAGTACGGATCCCAATACCAGTATAAAACCCCCAAGGGTTAC
This sequence comes from Chionis minor, assembly GCA_013398295.1. NCBI lineage: Eukaryota > Metazoa > Chordata > Aves > Charadriiformes > Chionidae > Chionis > Chionis minor. The sequence continues at coordinate 20,394 of VZSF01009265.1, read as the reverse complement.
ACTCGGCCCATTCTCTCCGTAGGGAGCCGTGCGCTCCCCGCAGGGAACAGCCCATGTGGGACACTGGGAGCGCTGGGGCTTCGGGAGGAAGGGAAGGGCTCAGGGCTCCGGCACCGGGGCAAGGGGTTCCCTGGATCATCACTGTCACAGGAGAGAGAGAACTCCTGAGCCAGCTCCCTAATTCCCATGGGATGAGCCGTTGCTGGTGTGGAATAACCCTGCTGGCAGGTGGGGGCGAGTGCCCGGGTCTCGCCGCTCCCCATCCCCGCCCCCGGCCAGCCCGAGCGCACGGGGCGCTCGACACCCGCCCGCCAGCGCTGGCTGCAGCGGGGGTATTTGCACCGGTTCAGACACCGGGGGCTCCCAAAGTGCCATTTTCCCAAGCTTCAGAACAGAAATTAGTCCTGTGGCATTCAACCAGAGTCCTCCCAAAGCAAACCAGTGAGACCTATGGGAGCCCAGCTGGAGGGGTCTCCTGGGGGCTCAGCGCCGGGGCTGCCAGTGCAGGGGACAATGGTGACCAGAGCCCTCCCTGAGAACCTCTGTTTCCTTAAGACTGCAGTGCCGTCGTTGAGCAAAATACGTTACAAATCCTAAAACAGGAGTCGCCAAGCTAAGTTTTACTAAAAACTTAAAATTTGGGTTTGCCCTCTGGAATGACTTGCCCACTTCCTAAATCTTCCCAACATTTCAGGGAACTTAAACCCAAGTTTTCAGCCAGCCCAAGAAGCGAGCTGGAGCGGCGTTTTGGCTTCCTGGGAAGCGATGGAGAGCTGGCAGGCGTCCACCGCCGCTCCCTCGGGATGAGTCAGAGCCTCCAGCTAAGAGCCCGACTCTTCTGCAACTTCTCCTAGTTTTGAGTGCCACAAATACATGGAATAAGGATGCCAGGTCACTGCGCGGTTCCAGACCGGCACACGCAAACCCCCGTGGGATGACACTTCCGCGGGTGCTGCGTTGCTCCTGCCAGGTCACACCAGGACCGCGGGGACCCATCGCTGGTGGACAATTCAAGCCCCACGATAAAACATTTCTTACACTAATGTATGGGAAATACTCTGCTGAAAAGATGACAACCAGTAGAAACTGCAAATATCAGTGGCCTCCTCCCTCTTCCCCCTTTCCTCTCCTCCCTTAAATTCTGCTTATTTTTAAACTTCCTGTGCATCGCGGCAGCGTTTTCTGCAATGCAATTTTTAAAATCTACACGTAGGGCCCATTATTTTTAGACTTTCATAATAACACTGTAGCACAATTAAAGAAAGCATAACAATCATTAAATAAAAGTGACTTTTGCTCATTTTACCTTTACTTTGCTTGGAGAAGTATTGATTAAACTATAGCTGAACTCAGAAGATAATTATTCTATTTTTGAACTTAGAAGACTGGAAAAAAGAACAATTTATTTTTTAACTGATGATTGTAATCAGAAATTCTCCACTCAACAGCATAAAAAATACACTTTAATATTAGCTTTCATATACGGCTGAAGGTATTTTATTATTTTTCCGATCATTATTAATGGGGATGATCTTCTGTAATTTGTAAGTACAGAAAAATACAGCCTTGCCCAGCTTCCTTGAAGATTTTAATCCTTTCTTTTTGATACCTCCCACTTTCCTAGCTCTCTAGTCTATTATTTCCCCATAATTATAACATAGACCTATTAATCTTTGAAAAAACCCAGTTCTTCTCGGTCGCTTAATTAAAACTGCACGTGATCTCTTCGTACAAGAGCCTCCGTGGCGCAGCCAGGGCTGGAGCTCTCACCTCGCTGCCCTTGGAACAAAGTGCACGGGGCTGCACATCAGGCTTTCCTGTGTTCCATGTAGTACATGGATGTCTGGCACAGGCCTGTCCCCAAACTGCTGGCAACGCACTCCCGGGGGTGACATCGGGATGGTACTCGGGTGCTACTTCAAACAAAAAAATCTGCGTTCAGGTTGGACCACAAGCTACCGTTGTCCTCACTTCTCGTGCAGCTACTTAGTTGACCCAGACTGCAAAGCTAAAGAGATAAGTAAGTTTAAAACTGTCTTATAAATCTGCAGGGAAATTCATAGACTTACAGAATTGCCCAGGTTGGAAGGGACCTCTAAGCTCATGGAGGCCAACCATCACCCCAGCACTGCCCAGCCCACCCCTGCCCCGTGTCCCTCAGCACCACGTCTGAGGGCTGAGAAACACCTCCAGGGATGGCGACTCCACCACTGCCCTGGGCAGCCTCTGCCAGCGCTTCCCAGCCCTTTCCGTGAAGAAATTCCTCCTAATATCCATCCTAAACCTGCCCTGGTGCAACCTGAGGCTGTTTCCTGTTGTCCCATGGCCTGTTCCTTGGGAGAAGAGCCCAACACCCCCCACCTACGCCCTCCTCTCAGGCAGTGGCAGGGAGCGAGAAGGTCTCCCCTCGGCCTCCTCTTCTCCCGACGGAACAACCCCGGGTCCCTCAGCCGCTCGTCATAGGACTTCTTCTCGACTCAGCCTGTGGAACCCTCTAAATACACCCATTCAGTGCTGCCACCTCCTCGTTTCTGCTCCGCTCCCTGCCCGGGTGGGACGGTGGGAGGGGAGCGCGAGGAGCCAAGGGAAGGAGGGTGAGCCAGGCAATGCCACGCGGGGGTATCGCACTGCCCAGGTGCAGAGTCCTTCAAACACAACTCCGAGAACAGCAACTGACACACTGGGAGACGCTTCCTCCACAAAACACATCCCCCAAACGGTGAAACACATAATCCAGGTCAGAACATGACTCATTCCTATGTGGGCTGTGTCTCTAAAACCAGTAATCCTGCTGCAGTTCAGGTTAAAAGTTCTATCTCATTTACAGAAAGTCCCGGAATCCTTTCTTTTCCCTAAAAACCTAGAAGAATTTGACTTGAATTTTTTTATGGTTTTATATAACTAGTGCTTCGGGTGCTGGAGGAGCTGGCTGTGACGCCCACGAGGAATGACAGCATCCCCCTTCCACCGCCCTGCAGTGGGGGGGTGTTCACCAAAGCAGATGTGAAGCACTTAACAGAGTTGTTATTGCTTACTACAGCATCTTTTTTTTTCCAGTGAAATTGGTTTCGGCATTGAGTTATAGCCGCTTTCTTCAGAACACAGAAAATCCTTTGCAACAACCAGTGTTGCTAAATTTTTTCTGCTGTAAAGAAGATTGGCTTTGAGCTCAGCAGCGAGGCGAGAGGGAAACACGAGGGTCAGGGTTCAGCCCGGACAAACACCCAGAAGCTCAGAACATACGATGATACATCCGCGCTCCAGAACTAGGAAATCACACCAGAAACCTGCTGAGAACTTTTGCAAAGTCCTTTCGCTGGTGGTCTGATAAATGTCTTCTCCAGCTTCTCCATGGGTTCTTGTGAATAACATCTTAAATGTTCGTTATGCTAAGGAAACTTCTCTGAAGGATAAAAATAACTCCAGCGCAATTATAGACGGTCCTTTTACTTTTGTCCTCAAAACTGGTTTTCTCATGTCTACTAATGTTCAAAGCACGGGATTCTGCATAAAAAAAGCCAGCGCGGGTGCTCGTGATCACCGTAGCATTTTGTTTATTTACAGAACAGTCCCTGACCGTCAGGGGCCTGATGCACCAATGGCCGGTGATGGGCTGGTGTCCACCAAGCCCCGGCTGCCTCCAGGCACGAAGCTCCAGATCCCCCCAGAAGCGACACTATTTATTTATGAAACATGCAAACGCTAAATTATCCTGCAGAGGGAGACTGTTGTGTCGTGAATGGGACGCCAATCTGCAAAGGCGGTTTCTGGAAAGTGTGATGAAGAGGAGTTCCGTAAAACAGAGGAGACGAGCAGTTGTTTTAAATCAGAACCCCAAAAATTGTCTCACGGCAGCCAAACCAGATCTAAAATAACTAACCGGCTTTGCTTTGCCTGGCATCCCCCTTGGATGGACCTTTAAGAAGGGTTTCTGGGTGAGGGAGGGTGGCAGCCCCCCGCCGGGCTGCGGTGGGGTTCCTCTCTGCCAGCCCGCACCCTCCCGCGCCAGCCAAGCCGGGATTAAGGAGAAGCATCGGAGCTGGATTTCAGCTTCTCTCTCCCTCTGCACCTCCAGTTCAGAGCGGACACTGGTGAACTTTGCGGCATTAGCGCAGGTCCTGCAAACACACAAACTCCGCTTTGTTCCCCTGTGACCCCCCACGTGTGCCCTGGCCCCACCATGGCCACCACTGCCACCACGGCCACCGCAGCTTCTGCTCCCAGCGCCCCTTCCCTGCCCGGCTGCCAAACCCTTTCTCCTCCCTCCTGCCCTGGGACTGATTTTGCTGCTCCACAACCAGCAAGTCCCAACGTCTCCGTCATTCTTTGCCTTTTCCCATCAGTGGCGGAAGGAGCTCGGATTGTACCTTGAGGTGTCAACACGCACAAACGAGCCTGTTTCTTTTGATCTCTGTGGGCATCCTGCTTTAAGCACCATAAACTGCAGCCGCTACCCAATCCCTTTGTAGAGCAGGTTTCCTCTTCAGGTTCACAAGACGCGGTGCGTCGCCCCTACCAAAGATGGAGAGTCTCCGGAGCCAGCTTCCTTCCAACGTCGGGAAGGAGATGCCCCGGGAGACAGGTGCCCCCGCAGCTGCTCTGGTGGGGAAGAGTCACCCGGGGGATCCCTCCAGGAGAACCTCCCTGGCTCTTACAGCACCGTGCCGGGGATGACGGAGTCTCCCGCCTCACACCTGCGGGCCAGCAGCAGACTAATTGGTGGCACTGACAGAAGGGAGCTAACGATGTGGCAGCATCTCCTCCCCTTCCAAGCCCAGAGAACAGACACGCCAAGGACGTTTTTCCCAGTGTTTGCAGTCAAATAACTCATTGAGCTCCTATCAATACACTTGCTCGTCATCGTGTTCTTCCAAACTTACTGCCCTCTAGTTCCTGGGATTCCCAGCAGTCCGTTGCGTTGCTTTCTAAAACGCCAGCTCAGAACTGGAGATCTGCAAACTTAGGGCAAAGCCAAGATAATTCTTTAAATATTTGCTGACCCGTGGACTTTTCCAAAAGGAGCAGAGCTTCTTCTCTGGCAAGCTGCCTGAAATAAATAGGGATGCACGCTACCGGAATTTTCATGAGTAATTAGCATAATTAACCTCCCTGCTCTACCCCTACGCCTCTTCCACCGCTCCAGAGAATCGATGCAGAGTTTATTAACTGCGAGAAGCCGTCAGATTTCCTGCTCCACCGTTGGGTATGACAAAGCTGCCAGGTACCCACCAGCCAGCGGGAGAAACAGGAGGCGGGATGGGGAGAGAGCAGGACGCGGCCGCCGGGAGAGAAGGCAAAATAAAACTTTTTCATTACACACCTCCAGCTTCTTGATTTGATAAACTCTGCTGCCTGGAGAGGCTTTAAGATATTATAGGAAATCTGGCTGCAGATAAAGCGTGGACTAGTCCCTATGTCTGAAATATTTTACATGGAAAATCAGTAGAATATTAGTAATTAATAGCCAAAGTGTTTACTCTTCTACAAGATTTTAAATGTAATTTGACAAGGACAGGCAACGTGTTAGCACCACGCTGCACTAAGTTGATTTGCTGGTTTTGTTGATATGAAATTATTACCACCGCTTTCCACATATACATTTTCATATTAAAATGAACAAAACAGCACAGGGTAAAGCTAGGAATTATTAGTTGTTAACTAATTATTTAATGGAGGCACATACTATTTTCTCTTTGAAGACTCAGAAACAATATCACACAATATTATTGGATCTGATAGCCTTGGTTTCATTTTTAGAGACTAACTCCCAGCTTAATCATATTGTTTGAAATATTTAAAAGGTGCTGGCTGCTGCATCGGATATTTATTAATTCCTAAAGATTTATGATCTAGAAACACTGAATTCCAGAAATTATGAAGAAGAATTTGCATATGCAGGAAAGTAAGTAAACAATTTACGGCATGGTTTGTCTTTATTATTTTGCCCTTTTCTTAAGGGAGAGGGGTCTTTGAAAATTCACGAGTCAGTCGTGTTTATTTTATAGGACTAGATAAGGCAGCTGCTTCTTCTGATGGTGAAAGCCAACCCAGGTGGCAATGTTTTTCCCCCTGCTTTTTTGCCGCACAACACTGAAACACAAATTAAAGGAATAAAAAGCTAAACAAGCTCTGAGACCACGGCAAGACAAAGGCTCGTGCCTAGAGGATGAGAAATACTGTGAAAATCCCGTGTTACTTTCCAAATTTTCAATATCACAGCATGTTATTGAAGGTTTTTAGCATCCAGAAATATATAACTGAATTAAAACAGCCATGATACTAATTAACTGCATTTATTTCAGTTTCAGAACAGTTACATTAGTCTTTATTTTTAATGCTAAAATGAAACAAAGGTTTCTCCACTGACGCAATAAGCTCTGACAAAAAAATGAGGGCTTACAACGGGAGACCATCAGGGTAAGGCGCTCTCAGGATGCAACACTGTGTCGGATGGCTGCTGTGTCAGCCACCACGTAACTGCCATCATTTGGTACCCAATGGGGCAGGATGGCAGCGCAGGGTCACACCGGCTGCAGCACATCACAGCGCAGAGCGCGAGAGGCTCGAGGGCAGTAGACACCGCCTGCGCCGGGCGCGGAGAGCAGCCCCAACCAGCTTCGTCTACGGGAAACTGGGGAACTGCCCTACCGAACGCAAACAGTCACCCAAAATTTCAAGCTCCCGGCCCAGGAGAAGGACCTGGGGCCACCAGGCGGCCCCTCGGGAGGTCCCCAGGAGGTAGACATGTGGATGGGCAAGGAAACACAGGCTCCAACGTGCACAGACCTCCTTGCTATAAACTTGCTCTGCGTGTGTTTCTGCACTTAGAATCATAGAATCACTTGGGTTGGAAGAGACCTTCAAGATCATTGAGTCCAACCATAAACCTACACTGCCAAAACCCCCCCTAACCCATGTCCCTCAGCACCACGTCTGCCCGGCTTTTAAATACCTCCAGGGACGGCAATTCCACCACCTCCCTGGGCAGCCTGTGCCAACACTTGAGAACCCTTTCCGTAAAGAAGTTTTTCCTCATATCCAACCTAAACCTCCCCTGGCACAACTTGAGGCCATTTCCTCTTGTTCTGTCGCTTGTTCCTTGGGAGAAGAGATTGACCCCCATCTCACTACAACCTCCTTTCAGGTCGTTGTAGAGAGTGCCCCCGTAATCGGAGTCAAAGGATCATCGAGTGGTTGGAGTTGGAAGGGACCTTAAAGCTCATCCAGTGCCACCCCCTACCCTGGGCAGGGACACCTCCCACTAGCCCAGGTTGCTCCAAGCCCCGTCCAACCTGGCCTTGGACACCTCCAGGGAAGGTGATGTTTTAGAAGAACAAACCAAAGGGCAGGTGTGACAGGGACGACGGGCAAACGCTATTTGCCAGTCATTCAAAATATGTAATAGAAGAAAAACACAGAAAAAGCCCCTTGGTCTGCGCTCCATTGGGCGATTTTCCAGAGACCCCGTTGTCTGCAGCAGGGTGCGAGATGCCCCTCTGCGGGCAAGGCAGCTGCCCTGCCTTCCTTGGCCGCCTCAAGCCTTCCTCCCGAGACCGCAGTCTCCCTCCCGCTGCCAGGCTGTCCCCTGGGACCACGCAGCGTGCTGAACCCGCCAACCACCCCCCTGCCGCCTAACACCGGGAACGCTTGCGGCGGATGCCGGCAGGATCGGCCAGCACTGAGGCCATCTCGACCCACCTGGCATTTTATACTTAAGATAGACTTATATCTTAAGTATAAAATGCATCAAACGTGGTGAGAAATAAATGGCTGCCAGCGAAGGCGCGGGCGCTCCTGCTCCACGGCGGCGCTGTTATAACTTCACCTCTCCCTTCTCCAGGCAGAGCAGCGGCGCCGGCAGCAGCTGCCTGGGCTCCACGGATTTCTTGATAGATATTCAGATTTTATGTTGCCCATGTCGGAGAGACACTGAGGCGCTGGAGCGTGTCCAGAGAAGGGCAACGGAGCTGGTGAGGGGTCTGGAGAACAAGTCTCCTGAGGAGCGGCTGAGGGAGTTGGGATTGTTCAGCCTGGAGAAGAGAAGGTTGAGGGGAGACCTTCTCACTCTCCACAACTCCCTGAAAGGAGGTTGTAGCCAGGGGGGGTCAATCTCTTCTCCCAAGGAACAAGCCACAGGACAAGAGGAAATGGCCTCCAGTTGTGCCAGGGGAGGTTTAGGTTGGATATGAGGAAAAACTTCTTTCCCGAAAGGGTTCTCAGGCATTGGAACAGGCTGCCCAGGGAGGTGGTGGAATCGCCGTCCCTGGAGGTATTTAAAAGCCGGGCAGACGTGGTGCTGAGGGACATGGGTTAGGGGGGGTTTTGGCAGTGTAGGTTTATGGTTGGACTCAATGATCTTGAAGGTCTCTTCCAACCCAAGTGATTCTGTGATTCTATGTTCTTCCCAAATAGTCTTCTTTCACTAACAAGGCTTAATGAAGAAGCCATTCTTTCCAAGTGAAAACAAGCTGGGTTTTAGGATTTCCTTTTAATAACACCTACACCACGAGTAGTTAGGAGACGCAAGGCGGGAGATAATTGTGTGCCGTGTCGTGTCCTTTATTGGATCAGTATTGACCTGGGACTCTTCTCGGAGAAGGTAATACCAACCCTGCAACACAATTCTCTCCAGGTTGGTTTAAGTAAAATAATAGAGTTAATGACTGAAGCAAAGCTACCTAGAGAGGTGTAATTCATCATGGAGTGTTTCATGCCATTATCTTAAAAACATACAGTGTAGTAATCACTTGAAGTAGTGATAACACATAATTGTATGCTTCTCATAAATTATAGGTGAATGGGAGTTTCAGCTAATGAGTGCCAAATAGCAGCTCAAGAACTGTAGTGATTACAGAAGATGTGGTGATGAATGCATTTATTATTGGGGTATTACAAATCTTTTTATAGCAGAGATGGCAAGTTTATAAATAAATAACCAGCCACAGGGGTACCTGCATGTCTAACCAAGACAACTAAGTTATTAGCCTGCACTTTAACCAGCCTCTTACACAAAAACATTGCAAAGCTTGGGGAAAACAAAGGGAAGCAAAACAAAGGAAACTGAAGTCCTGCCCAAATATCTGCATCCGTGGGGTTGTCACCACTTGCAAAAGATGCACCCTTGGAGGATTCTCAACACAAAACCAGACTTTTCATTGCTTCTGGTGGAAAAGTATATCCTCCCCTCCCTACCTCCCCCCCCCCCCCCCAAAATAGTTAAAAGCCACAATGCTACTTTATGGTATAAATACGGCGCTGCCCAAAGTACAGAGCTTTCTGTGCCAGGGGCTGGGATTCAGAGGGGGGAGCACGGCGGGTGAGCACAGGGAAGAGCAGGGCACGCTGCAATACATGCTAAACCCAGCAAAACCCCATTCAGAATGTAATTCTGAATCTCCTCTTCCTCTGCAACGCTCACCATCAGAAAATGCTTGTATTTGACACACCAAAAAACACCAACCCCAAAAAAGCTTGGATGTGAGCAACCTGGTCTAGCGGGAGGCGTCACCACCAACCCCATCGCAGGGGGTTGGAACTAGATGGTTTTCAAGGTCCCTTCCAACTCTAACCAGTCTACAATTCTATGAAGAAATAGCAATATCCCTCTGGGGCTTCTCCCTCTTCTCCCGGCCAGGGGGACTGACGGCAGAGGAGTGAAGGGGGGAGCTCCATGAGCCCCCTTTCTGGGCGCTCACCTCCTCCCACAGCCACCCAGCACAAACCAGTGAACACTGAGGGCAAAGACAGGGATGGAGAAAGACAGTCTCTGCTGAAGGCCAGCTGGCTCCAGCCTTCTGTTCCCCGTGGAGATGTTTTTCACGAGCAACATCTCAAATACTTCCGCCAGTGCGGCTACTGCTTAGAGCCCCGTACACAGAACTTGGCTTTATTTGGATTTGCTTTTCTTTGCAGACTAAAGACAGGACTAACTGTCAGCATTTCAGAGAAAGAAAACACATGTTAAAAAAACCCCAAACAAGCAGAAGCCAAGCAAAAATCAAATGAAAGCGTTGATGTGACTCGAGAGCCCAAAGCCCATGGGCCAACGCGCGGCGAGCAGGGCTCCGGGCTGAGCCCTGGGCTCTGCCCCCATGTGCCCCCAGCTGTGGCCTGGGGTCGCTGCCCCAGGCCCCTGCCCCGCCACCGCCTCGGAGGGATTTTGGCATTTCAGTGACAGTGTTTGGTCCCCGAGCTGCTAACACGTCCCCTGCCTCCGTCGGGTTAGGGTTTCTGTGTGCGGAAGAGTTTGAGTACTCCCTTGTGCTTTTAAATGAAGCAAATATGTTAAAACTTACTTTAAAAAAAATATCCAAATGAGAATATCCTGGCATTCGGGAATGTATTCTGGCGTTTTTACAAATAACACTTTTCCGCCCAGCACTCTCTCTGCAGCCTGGCGGGTGTGCTGCGCGTGCTGGGTGTGCTGGGTGTGCTGGGTGTGCTGGGTGTGCTGCGCGTGCTGGGTGTGCTGCGTGTGCTGCGCGTGCTGCGCGTGCTGGGTGTGCTGGGTGTGCTGCGTGTGCTCAGCCACTGCTGCTTTTTCACCAGCACGAGAACAAGCGGAATGGCAGAGCAAGAGAAGCCTCCTATTGCTCCGGAGCTTCTGACACCAGCTCAGACCCAGGTGTAATTCCTGCTCCAAACTCGGAACGAGCCACGACTCAGATCTCTGCTCTTTGTCAGGCGAGCAGAGCCTACGCGGAGGCGTACCGCGCTTCAGGTCGCTTTGTAATACGTTTAGGAAAGTGCAGCTGGCAGACAAGGCCGTTTCAACAATTCCATTTTTGTGAAAACATTTGAGAAGTGATCTTCATCCCTCTGCAGGACAAAAATAAAATTAAAAAATCTCAAAGGCTTTCATGAAACAGAATTTTCCACCCAAACTAATAACCAAATAACTCAATTCATACGAGTTCTACTAGGGCTGATACATGATTCCGTCTGTGTTTGTCTCCTAGAACATTTAGTTTGCTGATATACTACTGTTTGGAATACTAGTAATAAATTAAAAAAAAAGGTAAATGTAACTGTGCTGCAGTCCTTCACTATAACAAATCTTTCAGGAGAAAAAAGCATGACCTCTGTATTTAAAAGAGGATGGAAATGTCACCGATGGAGCTGCGTGGCTGATGTGAAAACAGGAGCCTGGCACACAGACGGCTCCGGTTCCAGCTGCCAGCAACAGCCAGATTTGTGGATGAACCTTACAGTTCCACAGTACCAGTACTGACACGTTATTAACAACATTATTCAACACCTCCCCGGGGGAGACCTTGCCATGGTGCGGCCACTGCAGGCCAGCTCAGCGCAGGGGGGTCAGGGCCGCTGGCACCGTCCCCGCCGGCGAGAACGTCTCCCCACGCTGCTCCCGCGGCACCGGCGCAGCGAGGAAACAAGCTACACCTTGGGAACGGCCTCGCGGCGCAGGAAGCCCTTCTGCTCCTGCTCCTTATCGCTTCAATAGACTGTGAACCCACCCGGTCCCCACCGGAGTGTTCCCAGATCAAGATCCGCACATCTCCAGGGAAATGTAAAGGGGTTGCTCTGCGGGGGCCACGCGGTGGGAACCTGCGCAGCGTACGCCGTGCATCCATCTCCCACGTACTTTGCAGTCCCATCTCATGGACTAACTTTAGACAACCACCCTGAGGAGCCTTTGACAGATTCCTCCTGGTGGTCCCGGTCCCTCTGCTTCTGCGCTAGTACCGACGGTGAAGCAAGGAAAAGGCAGACAAAGGACGCACTTCACTACTGTGGCATTCCAAAGAATTCCACGAATTCATATCTCATTTTATATATTCTGAATTTCCGTCATTTGAAGGATATATCCTGGATCCAATCCCTTCCGTATTACTCACTTGTAAGATTTAAATAAGTCTCGCCGCGCAAGATAATGCAAAAGATTCAGACAAAGTGTTTCCTTTTAGAACGGCAAATTACAACAAACAGGCTTTGAAATCACTAGAAGATAATAAACCTGACTGAGTTCTTAGTTCATGTGGTGCTTAGTTTTCCAGTTTTTATAGAAGAAAACCAGGTATAACCCGAGAGAGCGTCTTCCTATTCTTAACTTAGTGGTGGATAATGAAAGGACAATACTGGGCACTTTAATTATCTCAGCACAAGCAGCATTTTCTGCACCTTTGGGCTGAGACCGAGATAAACCAAGATAGAACGGTTGCCCAGTGTAGATGCAGGATGCCACATCTGACCAACATGGACAGCAAAGCAAGACAAACAGCAATGTGAAGTTCTCCACTATCACAAACACAGTAAGACAATAAGAACTGGCCTATGGGTATCTTTTAAACCAGACTGAGAATAAGACACAAGTGGGTTATTATAAACCTGACAGGATGCCTTAAATATATTCTGTAGCTTCAAATGTTGTGCCTAGACTTGTTATTTTTTGTCCCTGTGCTGCTAATAGGATGAATATTTTTTTGAGCACCTGAGAAGCCTATTCTCATTTCTTGTGCTGTATTTCCACTTGACTCACTCATCGTGAAAAGAAATTTTACCGGAGGAATTCAGCTTTTTACAGAAGGCAGCCAAGGAAGTCGATTACTTAGCAAAACCGCCATCTCCACTCAACTGGTGCTCTTTATCTCCTCGCAGCAGACACTCGCACTTGCCTCCGTAAGCCAGTCTGAGGAACACGGCCCGTGACCATTAAGCACAGTTACTGCGGGATAATCACAGCCATTGATTCCGACATGCTGATTTTTCTGCTAAAATCTCCCACTATCTTCCGCTACGTTGCGGAGCCCCTCCTAGAGCACATCACCCAGTGAGCGCGTGGCCGGGGCTTTGTCTGCTCCTGTTTGTTGCTGTGGATTCTTATTTATAACACAGAAAGAACCACGTGGAAACCACTTTGCATTCGACTGGCTGTGAGGGGAGCGGGACGAAGCCCGCCCTGCCCGTGTCTGCGCTGTGTCAGGTAGGGGCAGCTGGCACAGCCGGAGAGCAGCCACACCGCGCTGGCCGTGTCCCGATCCCAGCTTTCCAATGGCCACGCAATTCAATTTTAGCAGATGGGAGTGACAATTACTTTGGAAGACAGAGTTGTTCACCCGGACTGCTCTAACCCAAAACCCCGGCAAAGACTAGGGTGGGCAACATCGCGTGGGAACCCCCTGGAGTCCGTGCGCGTGGGAAAACCGGACTTCCACTACTCTTCTACGGGAAGGGCAATAAGAAAAGATGCAATCTTTCTTCCCGTCTTCCTAAGCTCCTGTTGACTTCAGCAAGGACAGGATCTCACCCCAGACCTACAAGAGCCTTGCCTATGGGGAGAGCCCCACACATCACCTGCGCACTGCACTGCCCGATGGATGCCTGGGGGGAATGGGGCCCTTGGACCGACACCACAGCCCCCGCCCGCAGTTAATGGCGATGCTCTGGGTCACTTCACAGCCCCACAGAACAGCCCGTGTCGGCAGGGACCTTGAAAGATCAACTGGTCCAACCTTCCGTAGGAAAGGGAGCCTAGAAAGGGAGAAGTTTCAGTTTTCATTTTAATTCTGAGAAATGAAACGTACCCTTTACTGGGTGCAGAAAAAGGGCATTTCTCAGCACAGGCTGTTTTCTGAAGAAAGAAGGGATAGTGCACAAACAACATATTCAAACAAACTTTCACTGCCTACCTATATGCGCTCATTTTTACAATTACTGGCAAATCCACCTGTGCCATTTGAACCTCTTCAGAGATGACTCCAGCTTGCACGACTGCTCTAAGGCAAAGTTTGGTGTAGCCTGACAACATTTGCATAACCTGTGTGTAAAAAGGAACTCTTCTTGAGGAGTTTCCTTTAGCACATCACCTATAAACAAGCTTTTTAACAGTAACAACTACTGGGAATTCCTTTTTTCTTTTTCCTTCATGTTTTCCCTTTGAAAAAAAAACATCTAGTCTTCTAATTCATGTTCAAAATGTGTCGCCTGTTCATTTTACTTGTAAAAGTCGTGGAAAGATAGAATCTTATCTTTTGAAAGTCAACACTTTCACATCTCCAGTGTCACAGAACAAATAGGCTTTTATAAAACGGATCAATTATTGATAACTTCTGTATAAGGTCTATTAAGATGCTGAGGGTATTAACAGGTGAGGTAATCCCACGGGAAAAAATACAATTCACATTAAAATTCATATTTGGCTAGAATAGCTGCAAAGTTTTCTCCATATGATTTTAGATTAGCTTATGTCTTATTATGCAGTTTTAACAAGTAAAATAATCGTTGGCCAGAGAATGGCCGAGTACACATTTGTTTTATAAGCAAAAGCTAAAGGAATAGTATTGAAAGTACTTGCAGTCACACGGGCACATATCCCACCCGCACAAGTTTAGCCCCTTTCCCTGCGAGGGGCATTTGGGACTGATGAAGGTGACGCTGAACGTCCCGGAGAGACGAGGAGGGCTGAGGGGTGGCCGTCAGCTCAGTCCCGTCGGGGGGCACCCGCTGTGCCCCCGTTCCCTCCAGGAGAGGGGGGACAGCTGGGTCCCCGCAGGTGATGGGACCATTTGCGTTCATCAGTATCGGGAGGTGCTGGGATTGCACAGAAAAAATCCACAGTAAATAATTAGATGAGTTAGCTGAGTAATTGGCGTGCTGCTTCCTACCCTTCTCCACTCCAGTCAACTGGAGTTATGCTAAACAAAATAAAATGATCCACTATACAATCACTGTGTGACTATCTGTGTCATATGTATCTACATGTACATTTCTGTATATGCATTGTATATGTATATATAAAATATTAACTAATTCAGTAGCTATGTCACTGTGTGTTCCATATATCCATCACGTTACATAGAAACATGTATGATTCAGATGCCTTTTCGGAAAGGTGTTTAAATTAGGGCTGAATCATAGAATCACAGAATTACGGAATGGTTCGGGTTGGGAGGGACCCTAAAGCCCACCCAGTGCCACCCCCTGCCCTGGGCAGGGACACCTCCCACCACACCAGGCTGCTCCAAGCCCCGTCCAACCTGGCCTTGAACCTCCAGGGATGGGGCAGCCACAGCTGCTCGGGCAACCCCAGCTCTGGGTACCCCGCTGCGTGTCCCCGCCGCCCCAGTCTGCCAGGGAGCCCCGGGAAGGGAGGTGCGGGTGGGAGGGAGCGAGGCAGCGCGGCACCGGGATTCCCAGTCTGCAAAGCCGGGTGTCCTCTGACCCCCCCAGCCTGCTCCGCTCCGGGCGGGTTTGCGTGTCTCGGGTGAGAAAAGGGAATTCTGCTCTGAAAAGAACCATCCAGCAACATTATCTCACATGATAATCCATCCCCCACATACAAACGCCTCTATATATCAGTGATTATTTAAATTAATGGCAAAAATATGTTTCCTCCTCCGATTCCCTGAGCCAGGCGGGCGCTGGTCAGCCAGCATGGCTCTGCGACGCCCTGAGCACGACGAGAAGCGTTTGCTGAATGCCAGGGGGCTGCAGCCCTGCAGAGCATAAAAACCGGCGACTTTTTTTTTTTTTTTCTTATTAAATGTAACTGGAAAGAATTCAGCTCGCCTCTCAGAGGCGAGCTGAATTCAGAGCGCTAGGAAAGAGAAGAAATCAAACCCCAAACCTGACCATGTTTCGGGCAGAAATAATTGAAACGACAGGTGGAACCTCGCCATGGCATTTGCAAAGTGTGACTTCATTAAAAACACGTACATTTCCTATGATTGCTAATCCACCTTTCCCACTCCATCCCAGATAAACACTTTGAATGCTGCTTGCCGGAGAGCTTAGAGAGGTTTCAGCTGCTCGCCCACTTTGAGCCATTTTTAGATTTCTGGTTTTCCTTTTTTTTTTTTTTTTTGTGGGTTTCATTAGCGCAGCAGCGGCGGGCGGGTGACACGGAGCGCCCGGGAATGAGGAACGGCTCCTCAGGTAGGCACGGAGGTGGGAGAAGCACCAGCGTTATTCCCACAGCACAACGCGTCCTCGAGGAGACTTGCCGCAGCTCTGGGTTTTGCTTTGACAAGCACCGAATAGGAACGAGCTCACCCGCTCATAAGCGATATATTATAAGCAAACATGTTTTTATACAGGAAGGAGGGTCAAAGACCTTACTCTGGCGGTGGCATAAAAAAGGCAAGGAAAAGAGGCCGATCCCTACAGCCCATAACGCATCTCTCTCCGCACTCCTCCAGCTATTAGCGCTGTTGCCGACTGCACTGGACATCAATACATGGTTTTAAGCAACTATTCCACGAGCAGGTGGAATACAGTCCGGCTCGGAGGTGAGCTGCGATGCTTGGCAGACATTGGCTCTACATCTTCTCAGCATTTAAAAAACCCCCAAACATTTGAGCTGCACCATAAATAGCACGAATCAGAATGAGGTTATTAATCCTTGGGAGCCACATACAACGGAGATTAATCAGCTTGTCTCTCATAAGCAATATCTGCAACTCCAGAATAAAAAAACATTTCCATAAAGAACATGCACAGGCATTAACCTCTTTTCCATATCTTAAAGTCACATCTTCAGCACAACATTTTAAAATACAGTCCCTTTTTTTAAGACAACTAGGCAAACATCAATAATTTAGTCTGATTTATAACATAGGAGAGATAATTAAATGAAATTTACTGGCTCATTAAGAACGAGCGTAGGAATGGCAAAGGAGACGCCCAGGTTGGGGGCCCAGGGGGCTCTAAGCTGGACGGGGGCTGTGCTGGGCATGGCACAGCCCCCTGGGGAAAACCCCCCTTTTCCCAAAACTGGGGAAATGCGTCCGTGGCCGGTTCCAGGCTCCCACAGGTAACCGGCCGCCGCTGCCTAAGCCGGCCGCGAAAAGCTGCCATGGTCACGTTCACACTGGTACGGGACTGGAGCTATGGGCAGTCGCGTCCTGAATACTGTTCACTTTTTTTTTTTGCCTAAAAGGATAAGAAAACATCAAGCAAATGGACCAAGCCCACCTATCATTATCATATACAAAATTTATTTTCGTTTAGCTACACACATTTTCAGGATGCTGCTCTGCTAGATAAGGGCTGTTTCTCAGATTTCAAAATCTTAATTTCACTGTGATGATTTAGAGGTACCTGCAATAAGATTGGGGTTCTTCATTTACTAAATCAAGCAATAAGTATTATTAAAATCTGTTTAATCAAAAGAGACTGCTGTCCTGCACATTTCAGAGCTTGCTTGACTTCTCCATGCAAAAAGCTACGTCAATCCCATTTCCCAAAGCCCCCGGTCCGGTTACACGGAGCCGCCTGTGGGAAAATTCATGAATAAGAGGAAGCGACCCAAAAGCTGGAAGGCAGAGGGGCAGAACCGAGTTTTGGGGAAACCAGGCTCTTTCTTTGCCAGGATAATCACGCGCGGGAGCGGCTGTGTTCCCGAGGTTACACCTCCCCTCCCAGCCTCCTGCTGGAACCAGCTGTCCCCGCGCCAAGGCACCGCGCATCCCGCATCCGGGACGGGAGGGACGTGGAATTGTCACTGGGACACTGACCCACGCTGACAAGGAAGTTACACCTATTGTGGGAGCCAAAGGACCCGATGAGGAAGATTTCCATTACCAACTGAAAGGGTGACATCGCTTGCAAAAAGAGGGGAGAACGGGATCCTCGCAGTTTTTAACAGTAAGCATGTTCAGCCTCTGTTGGTTTTGTTAGTAGGAGATAGAGAATTTACGTACGTAATTGCACATAAATTACATATTTGCAGACCATCGTGAAAAATAATGACCTGGCTTTTAACTGTTACACATACTCAGCTCAAATTAACTCCAGTGAAAGCCCTGTGTTTATAGGCAGGGAAGAATTTGACTTAATTATTTCCAATATTTTTAACACAAATTCTGTTTGTGTGTCTAGAAGCGTGTTTACGGCTATCCACGCACGGGCGGATAATGGAGGGCTGACTGCCTGCACCACCACAGATGCCTGATTGCATATTTATCCGTAATGGACATTTCAGTGAAATGACCCAATAATTTTGCTGCCCAGACTTATTGCGATATCGCATGTTAATTGCTAGAGCGAGCTGAAAATAGATCTTAAAACAGGATGTAGGTGGTTGGCCCCGGGGGAGGAGAGGAATGAAAGATGTAGTCTGTGATGCTGGCGACCCGAGAGGCAGCAGATAAGCGCGAGAGAGGAGGAGAAGCAGATGGAGGCAAGAAAAGCCGCAGTGACATGGGGAGCTACATTGCCACGTCCATCCGATAAGTGCCGGCCGCGGTCTGGGAGGCCGGGCAGTGTCACCCGAGTGCCTGCGCCTGGGAAGGGGGATGTGGGGAATCCCTGGCACTGCAATAAGCGGAATACGATGCTCTGCTGCGAGGGTGCCGCGAGGGGCAGAGACTGAGCTGGCTGCAGCTGGAGGACGCGTTGTCCCCCAGCGTCAGCCCCCCGTGCTGGCGTGGCCACTGCGGTGCCAGCAGGGTTGGCCACCGGCTCCGTGGGCTCCGGTGCAGGATGGGCAGGGAGGCAGCTGTGAACACTCAGCGCATCGATAACTGCAGTATTTACGGGATTCTTGACCGAAACACGTTCTTTCGTGTTGAGAGCAACAAATACAGAAACCCAGCCCTTCTACAACCTGGTCCTGGCACTCGTGGAGCTGGTCACCCATCCCAGTCGACGCCGCTGCCATTGCTGCCCCTGCTGGTATCTGCGCCGGGGCCGCTCCTCAGCCCCCGCTCTGCTGCGGGAGCCGCTGGGCCAGCGCCAGAACGACCCCGCCAAACGGGCACAAAAATCAGCTGAAGAGCTTATGGTCCTCGTATTTCTTCACTGAATATTCCCTACATTTTCTGAAGTAGCCTTGTCTTAATTGTGTTCATTTTTGTTGTCCAGAAATTTAATTTCTTACAGTTCTTTAGTCATGTGTCAACATATCTGAAATTCCTGTAATATTTATTCTCCTTCTCTGGATAACCTTGTCAATCTTAATTATAGCTTAGGGTAGGCAAACAAAATTGAATGCGTTGCTCCAGATGAGATGTACCATTGTTCAATATGCTGCTGTAATATATTCCGTACTTTTAATGCACCAAAGCATTTTAACTGCTGTTGCACACTGTGCAGACAGTCATTTGAGCTCTCAACCACATTTATTTATTTAGATTTCAACCTATAAAACATAAAATAATACATTTCAAGACTCCAGGTGCCCTTGACAAATAATTAAAAATGCAATTCAACAAATTCTGAAATCTCACCAGCACATCAAATACTTTTCTCTGCATAAAACCGTCCAAATGTCAAACTTCTTTACCTGAACTGTCACAAAACTTTATTTCCTCCTGTCACCCATTTCCACTAAAACGGCAGTATCTACCTGCCTTTCTCACTAATTGCAAGCCCTTTCCAGCCAAAGGGAGCAATGGATTCTCCATTTCCAGGAGCTTTCTGGAGAGAACTCTGCCCGTTCTCAATTTAAACTGTTTCTGCAAGCGAGTCCCATTTAGGTCCCTCAGCCACGCCAGCACTTCCCACCTGGCTGCTCTGCGGCTGAGACCCGTGCAACTTCTCACACCGGCTACCTCAGACTGCTCTTCCCCACAACGGGAAGAGACGCCGCCTTCCCAGCACTCCGAACTTGCAGGATGAGCCAGGGGCTACGGCGAAGGATGGCTGCAGGGAGATCCCAGGGCACTTCCAAAGCTAAGGAGGAGGCGATGGAAGCCGGCAAGGAGCACAGGGTGTGCGCGGAACCGCCCCGCGCTCCCTGCAGAGCCAGCCCCAGCAGCGGCAGCGCTCCTAAGAGGAAGAGTGGGGAACCTCGAGTGAGAGGGAGGAGACAGGATTTGCCTCTACCAGCCGCCTCCTTTGGTCGCAGGCGTCTCCTGACGCAGCCCGACAACGGCACGTATTAAATGGAGCTCCTTGAAGTCCCAGAGCTGACTTGGCCTGGAGGGGGCTGGAGCTCCCCAGAGCACCCGGCGACTTCAACACTGCGCCAGCTTCCCCTGGGCCTTGCAAATCTTCTCTTTATAAAGTTATGTGCCCATCTAATACCCGAGCAGGCTGTGTGACGCATGCCTACAGCCTACTTGAGAGTCTTGCTCTGCACCCGACAGGCAGTGCTGGATCGCTGTATTTTTACTACTGCACTTCTTCCAAGCACGTATTTTCTGAAACAGGAGAGATGATGATAATTTAAATGTTATTCCACTCTCATACAATGTTGCTGTGTGATGTATAAGGAAGGTATCAGAAGACATCATGGCTAGTGGCCAAAGGACCGTGCTAGTGAACACAAAGAGATGACTCTTCCATCATCCCTCTAAGACTCAAAGAACAACCGGGGATGTAACAAACCAAACCACACCACAGTATCCTTAATTCTAAGAATACTTAGAGCTATAAAAATCCAAGCAACCTGTCTTCAATATTGGGTGACCAATGAATGGATATCTCGAGGAG
>VZSF01009257.1:6699-18543 GCA_013398295.1 Chionis minor | reverse complement strand
TCCAGAGGAGGGCCACAAAACTGCTGAGAGGGCTGGAGCACCTCTCCGGTGAGGACAGGCCGAGAGAGAGATATTGTCTTCTCCAGGTATCCAGCCTGGAGAAGAGAAGGCTCCAGGGAGACCTTATTGCGGCCTTTCAGTACTTAAAGGGGGGCCACAGGAAAGATGGGGACAGACTTTTTAGTGGGGCCTGTTGCACTGGGACAAGGGGTGATGGCTTTAAACTAAAAGAGGGGAGATCCAGACTAGATAGAAGGAAGACTTTTTTTTATGCTGAGGGTGGTGAAACACTGGCCTGGGTTGCCCAGAGGGGTGGGAGATGCCCCATCTCTGGGAACATTCCAGGTCAGGCTGGACGAGGCTCTGAGCAACCTGATCTAGTTGAAGGTGTCCCTGCCCTGAAGATGGCAGGGGGGTTGGACGAGATGGCTGTTAAAGGTCCCTTCCCACCCAATCTGTGATTCTACGATTCATGTTCCCAGGCAGGCTCCTGCCACCTTGCTGGACAGGCAGGTGAGAGACCCCATTTACCACCTTCTCCGAATCCTTCTTTAATCTCTTCTCTAGAGAAGGAAGAGGTTTGCTGCCAGAAGGGAGGACTTCTTCCTTTAGCTGGTCCCAGCAGATCCTTGCCTTAGTGCAGTGGGAGAAGAGGATCCCACTTCAGCCACTGGGTCGTCTTCAGGGTGATTCCATAATTCCCATGTTTCCCTTCTTTCTGTGCCGTTCACTCTTCCAAGGGCACCTCACCTCCCTCCTTTGCCAGGCTGCCAGTCTCCTGACAGACACATCTCCCTTCCCACACTGTGTTCAGAGCCTGTCCTCACACCCAGTTTCTCCCGGAGTGCAGGTCGCCCCAAATGTCCACAGGAACTGAAACGGCGTCTTCCCAGGGCCTGCCAAGAGGTAGGAACACCCTGCCTCATCAGGTGTGCTTTGCACAACCCGTCCTGCCGCTGCTCCATCACACCAGGGGCTCGGGACTCACCTGTGGCTCACCAGCCCGTAGGGTCTGTGCCCTCCAGCCCTGGGCCTCCTGCTCCCCACACCAGCCTTCCTGCAGGCCCAGCACACCCGTGGTGTGTTGGGGTCCTTCCTTTCGCTCTGCACGGCCAGAGAACCGAGATCTCCCAGGCTGCCCGCCCACCCTGGGGTCCAGGTGCAGGCAGCACCCGCGGTTTGAGCACCACGGGGGTACTGGGGTGGCCCAAAGGGGCCTTTCCTGGGGACTGGTAGCACTGCTCTGTGCCATCATGACTCTTCTCTGCCACCCGGGAGGGTCGATGGGGGCAGCTCATGGCGAGGTTTTCAGGTCTGGGTGCCCCTTAACGAGCCTGCATCAAATTGGCAAAAAGACAGACAGACACAGACCTTCGCCTCTGCCCGCTGTTTGCCAGGGGAAAGTGGAGCATGTGGGGCTCAAGTCTCATTTATATACGATCCGTTTCACCACTGACAGAAATACCTGTTTCCAAGCAGAGAGCCAGACACCGGTGGGGACAGGGGTTTGTCGGCTGAAAGGTCTGCAATGAAGGCAACTTGGGGAAAAAGAAACAAGACGCACCATCACTGCAACATCCAGCCTATAACACCACTGCGGGGTGACCTTACATGGATTTTTTCCCTGCCCCGACCCTGCCCACATGTCCTGGTTTGAGGTAAAACAGGACCAATTTTGTTCAGTAACTCTGCTTTCCAACTAGGCCTCTTCTAACTGCTGAAATTAGCAGCATATTGGGCAGAAAACTGCTCTTTCTCAGAGCAATAAGACCCATATTTACTGCTGATGCCGAGGCACAGTGTGCAGAGAGGCCCTTGCTTATCCCTATTGCTATAATGACCAAGTCCAGCCAACTTGGTTATTTGCCCCGTTGGAGGGTGGGAAGCGGAAAAAAGCGTAGAGGGGTCCCACCCGTGGCGAGGAGCGGACAGGACAGGTGACCCAAAAGTGACCAAACAGGGTATTCCATCCCATCTGCCTCATGCTCAGGATAAAAGCTGAGGGATCAAAGGGTCAGCACACCTTCCTCTCCGACTTGCTCGGGCTTTTGCTCTTGCTGGGGCTCTTGCTCTTCTTCAATGGCCGGTGTCCGAGGAGGACTCCATCGGTTCGCCTGCCTTTGATCCCGACCCATGTGTTCCTGAATCCAGTTCTCTTCCGTCACTGAGTCCAGTCTGGGACTTCCCCAGTGATGGTGACGTGACAGTCACCCTGGGAGCTTGATACGGTTTTGTATGTATTTCATTATTTTCTTTTTGTTATTTTATTCTTTATATTTCATTAAAGCAGTTTAGTTCTTACCAAACTAGTCTCTCTTCTTCTCTCTCTCCTGCTCGGCTGCTGGGGGGATGCTGCAGGAGCAGGGGGCAGAGGCCAGTTGAGACGCGCAACACCTCCCCAAACACCCTCTGTGCCCCCCAGCAAGCTGCAGCTCCACGGGCGCCTCGGGTCCTGCTCTCCCAGCATGTTGCCAGCTCTGTGTTACCCCCCTGCGGCTGCCCTCGCCCCATGATGAAGGGACTGGCATGTCCCCACTCACGCTGACTGCCACCGTGCCCCGGGCAACACTGGATGCGATGAGTGTGTCCTGCTTAACCACAGGTCCCCAGACCTACCAAGCAGCTGCTAGTGGGGGTCAGGAATCAATTTGGTGCCTCTTTCCCTCTCTTGGCTGCTTTTGGAGCCGCAAGCCCTGAGCCTGGCTCTTTCCAGCAACGCTACGGTTCCTTTTTAACAATTCCCGTCACCGAATCACCGCCATGGCTGCCTGCGCCGGGTTCCTCAGGAATATCACCGCCCCACCTTACAATCCTGTCACCCCACACACCCCACTCTGCTGCGGCAGCCGGCGTGTCCCTTCCCAGCGGCAGGCAAAGGGACACGCGTGTCCTGAGGTGTCCCCGGAGGCGTTGCAACGGCTCCGTGGGCGAGCGGTGGCGGCGGGTGCGAGGCCCGATCCGGCCCGGCAGCCGCAAGGTGGTGCCGTTTCCCCGCCGCTGCCGTCCCGCAGCCCCAGAGCAGCCCCGGTGCTTGGGAGGGGAGAGGCTCCGGCAGCCTAAGAGTGGGTGCCTCGGTGGGGTGGATTCATGAAAAACCCCGTCCCCTGGGGGGCTTGCAGCTAAATTTGGCTTTTCGTCGGCGGGAGGATGCTGTGCGGTGTCTTGCACACCCACGTGGGTGACCGCAGGAGCTTCCGGCACGCTCCATGCGTGGCCACGTCTATCAGGGAAGCACGGTCGCCGGCCAGCAGTGTCTCTGCTGAGCAGGGTTGTGTGGATGCACAAAAAGGATTTCTGCTGGAAAACATCTCATCTGACCCCTGAGCACTGCTTTTCAGGGACCCACATGCTGTCCACAGGCACGAAGTCTGCAGCAAAACTTGGTTTTAGCACAAGAAGTTCGATTAATAAGCCTCACCAGCATCTTCAGGTGCTGAGGACCCTAGACCTGTCTGCTCTTGCTTCCTGGCTCCAGTCAGCTGCCCACTGACCTTGGGCTCACTCCAGGGATGTGGAGGAGCTGTGCGATGTCCGTGTGCACTGGAGGAATCCGAGCCGTGCTGGTTAGTGGGTAGCACCTCGCCCACAGTGCTGGAGAAGCCAGTGTTCACTGCAGAAAGCAGCTGCTGGTGTTGCAATCGCGGCACAGCACACTCCTGGTGCCGCAGCGGCGTTCCCAGAGAGACACCAAGGGAAGAGGTCCACAAACCTGCCTGGCAGATGGCGGCTGTCCTGTGTGAGCTGGGAGCAGCCCACTAGGCTGGCTCCGGCGCGGCTGGGGATGAGGTTTGGCTGGTGTCTTGTTTGCTCCAAACCAATCCAGCCTTTAGCATTTGGGTAGGTTTGGGCTGGGATTGCAGAAAGCCTCGGCAGCTCGGGCCATGCCTCCGCCGCTCAGCCGGGCATGGCGTGGGGTCCTTTGGTCTTCTCCCAGCCTGCTGGTGGAACCACGAGTCACAGCACAGCAATGCCAGCCCAGGTCTCCAAAGCAGGAGGGCCTGAGCTGCTCAAACATGCCCTGCAGTCTCTGCCGACAGCCTGCAGCTCCAGCGTCTGCTCAGCACCTTAGCAGCAGCACCTGGCGGGATGTGAATAAATCCCTGATTTTGAAGTGGTGGTGGGATTTAAGTGCCTGCTTCCGTGCCCTCTTTGGGAGTGCTGGCACATGGGCAGGCCCATAGGGATGAAGGCAATTCCTGGGAGGCAGCAGCAGGAGGGTGAGCACCTGCTCAAATCGATGTGCTGGCAGGACACTGCCAGTGTCATCCTGCCCAGCGGAGACTGCGGAGCACATCCCCGCTCCCAGCAGCAGTGGAGTGGAGCACGACACTCTCCTGAAGCCAGTGAGTGCAAGTGGGGTGTGCTGGCATTTTCCAAGCACGGCTGCCACCACGTTGCCAAAGCCCCTCATTGCAGCACCCTGACGTGGGCCAGTGTGCCCCCTTGCCCTCAGCCACCAGCAGGTCACTTGCTGGGGCTACAGATGGCTGGAGCACTCACAGTGGGGTTCACATGCTTCTCCATGGCCCCGCTCCTCCAGTCCCAGTTAAAACTTGGGAAGGCCACCTCTGCTCCTGCTGGGGTAAGGGCCCACGGGGCCCTTGGTGTGGCCATGTCTCACCGAGCAGGCGGTGTGGGCCCTGCTGAATTGACTAAAGGTCTTTGTCCTGGAAATGAGTCTGTCTGGAAAGTGGTGGAGGTACCCGTTCCCCAGCCACAGGGAGGGCAGGAGATCCAGGGGAATCCAGAGGGAGCAGGGATCCAAGGGGAAGGGCTGGGGCAAAGAGTTGGGAAGGAGGGACGCGGGTGAACGGGGAGAGAAGGAAGTCGGGAGAGGGAGAGGAAAGGTGGGAGAAAAAGGAGGGGGAAGAAGCTCATAGGAAAGCAGAGTGTGAAGGGAGAAGAGAAGAAAGATGGATTGGGGGGTTGGGGGAAGAGAGACACACAGAGACACAGAGAGTTTTGTAACAACTTAAATTCATTCCAGACAATGTCCAAGGAGCCCTGGCAGCACGGGTTGAAACAAACCCTGCCTTTGATTTTATGAGTTCATTATATGTTGTTTGGGACAGTGATTCACGCGTCTTGGCTGCTTCACATTTTCCCTTGTGTCACAAACGAAGAGGGGACCACGAGATGGATTCTTTGGGTGGAAAATATTCCCTCAATTGTTAGGTAGACGTCTCTGTGCCATGCAGAGGTCCCAGGAGAGTGGTCTCCTGGGCTGCCCCAGCTCCTCGCACAGCACACACAACCTCTGCGCCTTGCGTCTCACTCCCTCTTAAAGGGAAAGCACTGGCCAGGCAGGAGGAGCCGAGAAGATGCCCTGTGGTGGCCATGCATGTTCTGCACCCGCCCTTTGCTGCAAAACACACGATAGTCACCTGGGAGAGCTGAGACTCAGCTGGGGAGGACCAAGATGAATCTTTGCACAGGACAAGACCAAGGATGGTCCTGTGAGAAAAGCATCCCGGAGCCCATCACTCCTGAGGGTGAGGGACAGTGACTCTGCAAGCTTGGGGACCACACCGTGGTCACACTGCAGCACTGCTGTGGGTGCTTCTCACCTCTGTCCTCATCCTGAGAACATCACTGTGCTTACTAGTTGTTGCTGCCTGAAGGTGCGAGGCGCTGGATGAGCTCCAGGGAGAACCATTCAGGAATGGGTTGGTGGCTTTCCGAGACCATTTTGGTTGGATATATTCATGAAGCTAATATAGGCCCTGGTCAG
This sequence comes from Chionis minor, assembly GCA_013398295.1. Classification (NCBI taxonomy): domain Eukaryota; kingdom Metazoa; phylum Chordata; class Aves; order Charadriiformes; family Chionidae; genus Chionis; species Chionis minor. The sequence goes on along the minus strand of VZSF01009257.1, from coordinate 12,812 downwards.
AAAAATAACAATTCCTGTCTGAGCCAACACTGAAGTTTGCATTGGAGCTGATTGAAAAACACCAATGACTTGGTTGGGTATTGTTGCTATTTTTAGCTTCCTGTGTCATTTCAGGTTTTCCAGCGAAAGGAGGAAAAAAATGCACTGATTTTTAAAACATGTTGTTGGTAGAGAAAATACAGGCCTCAGAAACTGAACACCAAAAAGCTTCTTGCCCGGCATTTTCTGGTTTTGATTCATAATTTGTCTTCCAAACCCAGAGAAAGTTCAGTAAAACTTTTTGTTTTGACCAGAAAGCCATTTTTCGGTGCGGTCAGTTCTAGCCTGGGCTCTGGGCAATGACGGTGCGGCTAACCTGAACAGCCATGACCCAGCCTGCAGAGCTTCCCGCCCTGCTGTATCTCACGCTGGCCAGCGTGAAGGTGCCACCAAGATCCACACGCTCCTCATCAGGGTGCAGAAACCTTTGCACAAGCGTCTGGATGAGCTCCTACGAAGAGCTGAGACTCACTAACGAGCTTGCGCCAGTGCCGGGTGAGCTTCACGTTGACTGCCAGGTAGAAAGGCTGCGCAGAAGCCCACCTTGAGGTGGGCTGTGGTAAACAGGACAAGAAGTGCTGAAGCAGCGCCGATGAAATCTCGTAGGCCAGTGGGGGGGGACAACTGATAGCCCAGCCCTGCAATCGCAGAGATGCCCAGCTCCAAATGAGTCCCAGAGACCCGGTTAGCCCAAGCTCCCTTCTTCCTTCAGGCCTGGGCTATGGCACTGCCAGTCCTGTGGGGAGTCTCTTCTGAGGATAAAGTGCAGTCTTTATTCTACTGGGATTGCAGGCCAGCATCCTTCCCCAGCGCGAGCTTCACTTCAGGAAAATGAGGGAGTTTTTTTGATTCGAACGTTGTTGTTTTTAAAGAGAATTCTTAGGAAAAACACTCACTGAGACGTTCAGCTCATTTTCAGAGTTATCCTGGGGCAAAAGACAGAGGGTGTGGGCTGCGATACACACCCACATCTGTACAATAAGGAAGGCAACAGCGCAAAGCAAAAACAATTGCATGAAAAGCTTTCCAACAACAAAGTTTGCAAACCCGCAGAGCACAGGCTATTTCTTGTGGTCGGTGGGTAAGAGTTCCCAGATAATGGGGCCTGACAATGGAACAATGGGGGCCGAAAGACACGGCTCATGATTAGGAGTTATATAACAGTGGCTGGCATTTATTAATAACACTCGTGTTGTGCTTTATTTTCTTAGTTAGCACTTTTCAGGTTCAGAGCACTTTACAACCCCTGGTTATTCCAGATTTGATGCTCAGCATGAGGTGACTAGGAGGAAACACTGGCCTGCAGCAGTCACAACACCCTTCACGCCTGCTTCTGTTGTAGACCTTACCGGGGAGAAAGGGAAACACCAAGTGATGGGCTTGCACTGACTATCTGGGACCTCTCCTGGTCCCTTCCGGTGGTGTAAGACCACAAAGAAACAATATCTGGGAAAACAGAGTTTTCCTGGGATGAGTTACAGAAACTTCACATTTTCAAAGCGCTGCTTTTCCTGGAGAACAAGCAAAGCTTGGCCTTTTGTTGGGATGCAGGAGTACGGTTTGGTGTGATCCCAAATGGGAACCAGCCCTGGAGGAGCAGTCCACAGTCAGCCTGCAGTGATGGCATTTGTCTCTTGGCACAGCTTTGGAAGCAGGAGGGAAATGTCCCACTGGAGCAAAGACAACCCCGATGGCTGCCTACCACATCCTCGGGACGTGCAGATCGCAGCAGTAACCATGGCTCCTCTTGGAGGACCCACTCGGTGCAGTCTGGGCCAGGCCGGAGGCTTTCTTTCCCCGGCACGCATGGGACCTTGACGCAGAGCAATAGTCATTCTGCCCGGCGCAGGGGATGAGCGGTCCAGTCTGAACAGGTTGTCTCCTTCTGGTCTGGGTAGGCTATTTATTGCTCCTCTGACTGTTGCTCATGGTATGTGCTGACCGCTCAGCCTGCTCATGAAAAACAAGAGAATTCACGTCCAAGCTCTGGTGCCAAGCAAGCAGCGACGGTTTTCTTCTGAGCAGGCCTGGGAACCTCTTCTCAGCCCTGGGCGGCAGATGTGTCAAAAGCAGCTCAGACCTGGGGGAGTTGTAGCCCGGGACCAGGCTTTGGACTCAAACACCCGAACAGCTCATCAGATGGTCTCCTGGCTTGTCCAAAAGCAGAACTTGCAGAGACAGGAGCAAAACCTGCCCATGCACATGCAGGTGAAAGCGAAGGGGTCCTCACGGACCCACAGCTCTACTCCTAACCAAGAGGCATGGAAGAGATGCAAATTCCCACAGCAGGACACTCTGCAATGAGGAGGCAGGTTTCGCAGCTACAGCAAGGGATGGAACCTTATGCTTTTCTCCACTGGTTATTGGAGCGCATGTGCTCCGGTGAGCAGTCCTGAGTCATGGAAATTCACACTTCCAGCAGTTCCTCTTACAGGAAAGGGCTGGGGATGCTAAACAAAGCTGGGGGCAAAGAGCAGCCCTAGGGGCAGCCCTACAACAAGCCCGGGGAGTCCTGGGGAGGTGCTTGCACAGTCCTGGCTGCAGTTCTTAGACCGCTGACTGAAGGCACAGTGCGATTCTCAGAGCGCCTTGAGCAGCAGCCAATCTAATGCATCCCGTGAGGAGGAAATCTCATTTGTTGGAATGACTTAAGTCATTCGCATCTGCCCAGACAAGCCCGCCTGCACAGGAGTGATGGTGAGAACAGATACTATGACCCTGCTTTTCTTTCACCTGGTGTCTCAGAGGCGCTGGCAGCATCGGCAGCACTTTTTGCACTTGTGAGCCACCCCCCCATCTGGGGAAAAAACGCACGCACCACCAGCTAATGCTCTTTGGTGGACAGCGTGTTGCCTGCTGCACTCCAAGTGCCAAGAGCGCTGCACAGGGACTCTGCTCACTGGCAGCCACCTGCCAGTCGGTGGCTTACCATCTCTTTTTAGTTAAAATTGTTTGGAAAGGCAATAGCAAGGTAACCTCCGCAGACGAGTCATTGCACATCTTCTCAGCCCTTCGCTGTCCACATGCCAAATGGTGTGTGAGACCGAGACAGCAGGATGCCAGCTGCTCAGCACCCTCCCTGCCGCCTGCCCAAGGGGGTGCGTACAGGCAGGGCTGGTACCAGGCGCCACTGGTGAGACACGGGGACAACAGAGAGTGGGGCTGGGGTTGCTCTCAGGTCATCGACTGCAGAACATGTTGCTGATGGTGGTAGGGCAAGGGCATCTCCTGGGGTTCCTCTCTCATCATGGGTCTGGCTCAGCCTCAGGAAAGAGTCGGTCCTGGGGCTTCTTCCCGACCCTGTATGGCTTCTTGCACAGCTGGGACGGATGACGACCAGGCTGGGTCAGGGCTGGGGGGACTGCACAGCTGCACGGCCGTGCTGCGTGACATGGGTACGAACAGGGGGATAATGCCCCTCGAGCCCCCACCTCAGGACATCTGGCCCCGATGATCTCACCTGTGGGCTGGCCGGGATGGCGGTGTGGATGGGATCCAGCTGCCTGTGCCTGATTCCAGGTGAGGCGGGATGAGGTGAGACCGGCGGGATGAGACAAGCAGTCAGAGGAGATGATGAGAGTCATTTCAGACCTTTTAAATCTAGATTTACACAAGCTTTTTGTTGCCGAGACCGAAATAGGGATCTTCCCAGCTTCAGAGCTGGTGGGCATAAAAGGTCAGATATTTGTTCCATATAGCTCTCCAACCTGAGAGCTATAGCTAGAAACGTCTAACAGCACACAACTTCCAGGCAGGAAAAATCCTTTTTGTTATGCACCCTGAAATACAGCACAGAAAAGGCTTGATTACAAAGGATTTTCTTTGGGGGAGAAAAACATACTGACCCAGGCAAGTTGATGAGGAATAAAACATTGCCCTTTCACTTGCTGGGAAAGGATCACATCCACCATGCAGTCTGAAAGCACCTTTTGGTTCTTTTTTTTTTTTTCTTGCATCACTGCGACCACACCAGCAACATAATGTGAATGTAGAGGCCCTGGGGGTTCAAACCAGCTTAAAAGGCTCTGATGCTCTCTGAAGGAAACCTCTAGAATGCCCCATCATGACTTTTTTGGCTACCATTTAATTTGATGGGAAATTGCACAGATAGACAAACAGTATAGTTTCAAGATAAGTTTGGTCTGAAAAAGTTTCAGGCCAACGGCAAATCCAGTTCCTGCAGCTATTCGTTGCCGACATGGGTCTCCGCACCCATCTTCCGTGCCTTCCCACCTCCAGACAAGGTGCATTTAACAGTATGGCTCTGCCTTAATGCCATCTGGCTCCAACGCTGGTCTCTCTAGATCCTAGTGACAACTATTTAATGCCCTGACTTCTTGTATTCCTTGATCTGCTCTGCCCGGTTTGAGGTTTTACCCCTGTTGGAAGTCGGGGTTTTTTGGACCCATCCTTCTGAGCACGGCCTGCACCTCAGAGATGGAATTGAAGAGCTTTCAAGAGGACAGAACAGACTCTGTGTCCTCTGAAGCTGTCCACGGCACTGGGATTTCCTGGCCTTGCTCCAATGGCTCCCAGGGCATAGCAGAGCCAGCCTCCTCCCTTGGGATCTCAGTGGCACGGCAAGAAGAAAGGAAGAAACGCGGTAGCGATGATTAGAACTGCAAGACTGCAGGGTTTGTTAGGAGAAATTACTGACATATTTAGCAGCACTCTCCTCTACACCCGGGATTAAGTCCTCACGCGCCATGCTTTAGCAGGCTTGCCCAGAGCACATGAACAAGTGCTCTTGTTCTCTTGTGTGTGCGCATCCACAGAAATATCTCCAGTCCGCATTACAAAGGGGTGGAGGTTTGCAGATGGCCTTTCTTAAGCAGATGTGCTGCATAGTGCTTGCCAGCACTTTTTGATGAGAAATGGCATCAAAATATGAAATTTTGATGAAGAACAGAGGAAAAAACCTGACTGGATTTTCACGATTCCTTTCTTGACTCCTGGCTTGCTGCAGAGTCGGTCAAATGTTTCTAAATTGAGCCACACTTCAAAATTTTTGACCAAAAAACACAAGGATTTTTTTTTAGAAAAACATTTCTCAGTTTTTCCCTTCTCGTTTGGCCATGCATCCTACTCACTGAGAGGAGACTCCAGTTGGTTTTTCTGACTAGAACCACACTTTAAAGAGCGCAGACATTCCCCAAATTGGGGCTGATAAATCCTGCAGGCAGAGATGAAGATAAATCACATTTTGAGCCCAGAGTACAAATTCTCAGGGTTGAAACATTTGTGTGGTATTTGTTAAGCAATTTGAAGGCTTATTGAAGTAACTGAGCTGGACAACAGGGCTGGACCTGGACCAGGACAACAACTGTGTACAGACACTCGGCGCACAGGCAACAGAGATGGAGGGGCCTAGATGAATTCCACTTCACTTGGAGCATTCACGGAGGATATCTCCTTTCTTCTACGCAGGGCATCTTTGGTTGTGCTTCTTCCACCACTCCCTTCGGGAGGATGGGGAGCTGCTTAGTCAGTCCCCGTAGGAAGCCTTTATATTCAAGGAATGCTGAAGTTCCTCATAAAGAACAAATTCACTTCAGCCCAGAGGAAAGTCGTGGAGGGCTTTGGACTTCTGGGGTCTGTTTGCTGGCCGGTGGCTGCCGCTGCTGCTTCAGCGGCCAGCGGAAAAGGCAGCTCCTGCAGCGCTGGGGTGGCCCAACGTGGGTGGACCTCTGGGGTTGGTGGCGGCTGGGGAGAAGCTGGACTTCCCGGAAAGCTGCTGCGTGTCCAGCACGCGTCGCCCCAGCCGGCCTCCAAGCTTCGGCCCAGAGGAGGCCTGGCTGCTCCGTGGGAAGGCACAGCTCACTTGGCAGGACGGACTCCTCTCCTCGCCGCCGCTGCCCCGTGCCTCTCGCAGACCACCCGGCAAAGGCTTCACTGTGCCCTCGCCCCCGCCGGCTCCTCTCCGGCACCGTGGCCTGCTGCTCCTCAGGGATGCCAGCCCGGTGGCGGCTGCGGAAGCGGGCAGGCCCGGAGGCCCCGAGGGCAGGCCCCAGGCGGGAGGGAGCGCGGCCCGAGGCCCGGGCAACCCGCCGCACGGCTGGAAGGCGCGGCGGCCG
>VZSF01009256.1:0-23592 GCA_013398295.1 Chionis minor | reverse complement strand
CAGTTGGCCTTCTGGGCTGTAAACGCACAATACCACCTCATGTTGAGCTTCTCATCCACCAACACCCCCAAGTCCTTCTCCTCAGGGCTGCTCTCAATCCATTTGCCACCCAGTCTGTGTTTGTGCATGGGATTGCCCTAACCTACATANGTTTGTGCATGGGATTGCCCTAACCTACATACAGGACCTTGCTCTTGGCCTTGTTGAACTTCATGAGGCTGGTATGGGCCCACCTCTCAAGCCTGTCCAGGTCCCTCTGGATGGCATCCCTTCCCTCCAGTGTGTCGACCACTCCACACAGCTGGGTATCATCAGCAAGCTTGCTGAGGGTGCACTCAATCCTACTGTCCATGTTACCAACAAAGATGTTAAACAGCACCAGTCCCAGTACCAACCCCTGAGGAACCCGACTTGTCACTGGTTGCCACTTGGAGATTGAGCTGTTGACCACAACTCTTGGAGTATGACCAGCCGGCCAGTTCCTTATCTGATGGGTGGAGTGGTCCATCCATCAAATCCATGTCTCTCTAATTTAGAGACCAAGATGTCATGCAGGACAGTGTCAAATGCTTTGCACAAATCCAGGTACATGATGTCAGTTGCTCTCCCCTTATCCACCAATGCTGTAACCCTCTCATAGAAGGCCATCAAATTTATCAGACACAATTTGCCCTTAGTGAAGACGTGTTGGCTGTCATCTATCACCTCCTTGTTTTCCATGTGCCTTAGCAGAGTTTCCAGGAGGATCTGCTCCATGATCTTCCAGGCACAGAGGTGAGACTGACCGGCCTGTAGTTCCCTGGGTCTTCTTTTTTACCCTTTTTGAAAATGGGGGTTACGTTCCCCTTTTCCAGTCAGCAGAAATTTACTGGACTGCCACAACTTCTTGAATATGATGGATAGTGCCTTGGCAACTGCATCTGACAGTGCTCTCAGGATCTGCAGATGAATCTCGTCAGGTCCCATGGACTTGTGCACATTCAGGTTCCTTTGGCTGGTCTGGGACCTGGTCTTCTCCTACAGTGGGTGGTTCCTCATTTTCCCAGTCCCTGCCTTTACCTTCTGCGACTTGGGTGATGTGGCTAGGGCGCTTACCAGTGAAGACTGAGGCAAAAAAGACACTGAGTACCTCAGCCTTCTCCCTATGCTGGGTGTCCATGTCTCCCGTTTCCTTCTGGAGAGGGCCTACGTTTTCCCTAGTCTTTCTTTTGTCACTAATATACCTATAGAAGCTTTTATTATTGCCCTTATGCCCCTCACCAGATTTAATTCTATCTCGGCTTTAGCTTTCCTAATCTGATCCCTGGCTACTTGGACAATAGGTAATCATTCAATGCTTCTCTATGAAGGACTTCTGAAATATGAGAAACGACTTAGGCATCGTGAAGGTGAGACACACATCACCTGTTTGCTCCGATGCTGGGGAAATAGGGCTTCTTTACTTAGACAGTAAAGAAGCCAGACAGCTGGGAAACCTGGCCAGAGATGGAGGCATCGACAAGGTGCTTGGGAGCAAGCCACAAGCTCTCAGTCTCTGGAGATGACTTTTGTCAGCCGTAAGATGCAGGTATCCCAATAAGGATGATATTGAATGCCGCCCAAGACAATGACCACCGTGGAAAAAGGTATTGAGTACCTGAGAGAACTGGCTGTGTGAGAGGTGATTTATAGCAACTGATGAGTGACTGTAGACCCTGATGAAAGTTTATGCCAATGACCTATGTTGCAGAAGTTCGAACAGAGTGCACCACCAATGTATTCCCAGACATTGTCAACAATGGTCTGGGGAGGATCTGATGTTGTTACACCAACTGTAAATGAAGTGGCTAACAAAGCACTCTCTAGCCAGGGTCCAAGGACAGCTGGTAAGCTTGACTGACCCAAGGGGAGGACATCCACCTCTCGTCTGTCAGGATGTTTCCCACTCATGTGTGCCATCCTGCCTTCCCTCCTCCTGCCTGTCTCCCAAGATCCAGGGCAGCTCCCTGCTATGGGGTGCAACTGGACTGTATATTGGAGGATCCCAAAGAGGACCTTCCAGTTAGCAGAACAGACTGCAGGAGTCCAAGAGTAGAAGAGGTTTGCTTCAGCTCTGGGGCTCAAGTGTTCAAATAGCAAAATGGAGCCAGGGACCCTGAGCAATTCCTCCACAGACTCTTCCCTGCTGGGGCAGTGCCGGGTGTCACTGTTTAAACAAAACCCTCTACAGGCTGCTTTCTCCTCTGGGCGAGAGGCAGTTGCTGTCTCCTGACCTCTCTCTTCACGCTCTGCTGCCTAAAACCCGTGAGGCATGTCCCAAGCACAGACAGCATGGCATTCCAAGGGCTTTTATTGTACCCTTAGACCATAGCACTGGATTTGGCAAGAGCCTTGCAGACAGGACAACCTTTGCGTTGCCAGTGTGGGGCAAGAGGTTTTGCTTTTGTCACACTTGAAGGTGACGCTCCTATGCGCAATCCTTCTTATGACTGATTGTTTAATATTCCTCTTCTTGAGCGGTGAGGCAACTGACTTCTTTCTTTGGTGTGCCACTGCCTTGCAGATGGTGATGCCTGTAAGAAGTTTCTTAACACAGTCTGGAGAATATGCAATGAGAAATGTGCTGCTCTGAAATGTCCGTGTCTACAGTCTCATATGTCAAGTACTGGAGCACAGGAACCAGACAGACAGGCGTTTCAGCCACAGTACATGCTGCCTTTTTCCCTTTGTACAGCTGCCTGTCGTTGTGGCTCACAGAAAAGCCCAGCCCAGCCCTGGAAGAGCAACACATTTTGATCTTCACTTCTTTCTCTTATAAATGATCTGAAAAAGGCAGCTTCATGTCCTGTCTCCTTCTCAGACATTCTGTGAGATAGTACTCTGTAATCATAATTTCTTTAGCTTGTATTGATGTTTCTTTGTGTGGTTTTTTTGTCTTTATTTGCCTTCTTTTCTGGCATGACTTGATTTGCTTAAACATTTTTTCTTTTTAGAGGGTAGCTCAGTTCTCTCTACCTGGCATTCTTACCTATCTGTGAAATGCTTTCTTCGCTTACTTTCTCTCCCAGCCTTTTAAAACAGGTGTAAGCAACTCATGGGCACTGGAGACTTCTTTTGCGATCGAGTGTGTCTTTAAATAAGGGAATAAATGTCCCTTCGGGGACATTTGGAAAGGAATCAATGGGAAGCTGTAGCCTTCATTCATTACTCAAGCACAGGAAGCAGCTCATCCTTTCATTGCATCATTGGCATTAACACACCCTCTGCAGTGTACTTCCCTGATTCACATGGTTCAGGGAAGGAAAATTCTCTTCTAGGTTTACTAAGAATGTTACCAACAACCCCCACTATTCTTGCTAAATACAATTTTTAATTTAATTTTAATTTAAAGAGTGGTGAAGAATAAAGCAAGAGACACAAATTCAATGGTGTGGCCATTTTTTTCTAAGTGGCCTTTTGCGGGAGTTTGTATGAATGGATCCCACAAGTACTGGTTCTTGCTGATAGAGAAAAAGCTACTAGAAAACAGCAAGACAAGAAGGAGAGTGTGTGCTGAGAGGTGCTACACAAACATCTCCCAAGGACTGGTAAGTTCCAGAGCCCAGGAGTTCTGCTGGAGCTGTAAGACCTGATCAGCGCAGAATATGAACAGCCTACCAAATCTATACCACCAGCACACACCAGCACCTACAACACGCAGAGTAACTCAGACCACTGCGGAGCAGTTGCGGCCGTTTCCAGCAAAGGCTACAGGGTGGTGTATTCATCTGGTGGAACTCAGGGCCCCCAGAGGGACTTTCTGAACACCTGCCTAGAAGCCACCAATGTGTCAACACACCCTTTTGTTGATGAGTGTCCTCCTGCGCTCGGCCTTGCTGCTGCTCCAAGTAGCTATGAACCAGCGTGTAAACTGCACAATGAGAGCACGGGAACGTATTTTGTGAATAGCCATCTGATTCTTGTAATAATAGCTTGGCTCTACCAATAATAACTGTTAATTAATAAAAGGTGTTCTAAATAATGTTGCTGTGATCTTTGGCTTCCCCAGATCTCCTTTTTTTATGAGGGAAAAGGGAATTTAAAACTCATTTCACAAAGAAGAGCTGTTAGGGACTGCAGAAACTCATTGTTCCTCTGAGAAGTATAACATCCTGAATTAATTTCTTAACTTGAACAACTTAATGCTTGGATAACCAGGAATTTATCCTATCCTGCTGCTCTGAAACATGTGCCAAATGCCGCTTCTGTAGTTATTTTTTTCTTTGAACTGAATAACATCGAAGAGGTTTCTGACAATATAAAACACATTACGAATACTTGTACACAAGGAGGTGTGCTAACTTGTTTGGAGAAACAATAAGTCTTGAGAGGACAAAGGGAAGCAGAATTCCAGACTAAGAAGAAGCAAGAGAAAGAAGTAAAAAAAAGGGAAAGAGAAAAAAATAAAATTAGCATACGAGCATTATCTAATAGAGAAGTTGTACAAGGCAAAATATCAATTGAACTAGTTAATCAACAGGTCAGAGCTGGAAGCCCTCTAACTTTCCAACAATTAAGACCCAGCCTTTGATCATTAGTGTTGGTTTCTCAGACTCAGGCATTATTAGAGCTGTAGCTTCAAGCTTTTTGAACCTCGGAAAGTCGTAATGTGATTTGATAATTTGCAACAGGGTTGCTTTAAATTGCACCAGGGTCTGATGCAAGCTGAACTTTCTGCTTGAACTGAAGAGCAGCAGGAATTATGTTCTTGCTATTCAGCAGCGTTCAGAAATACAGGGCCAGCCTTAGCAGAAAGGACTGAAGGTTCTTTTCCATGTTGATAGAATAAACCACAAATAATGGTGGCTCTTTTTTGTCTAATAAACTGCTCATATCACATTGTGGTGCTCTTATGGAGAGTGGGAAGCAGAAGAGCTGTGGGTGTCCTCTCCTGCTCCTCCAGCTGCAGTCATAGCCTTTGTAGAATATGTCAGATCACAGATCTAAACAACTAATTTCCTTCTGATGTTTAGCCCCTCTTTATCTGTAAGAGGCCAACAATTTCCTTTTCCAGACAGCATTCTGCCAAACTAAATGAGACAAAATTTTCACTTTCCTCTGTAAGAGAGACCTCTCATTCCCATCATCAGTATAGTCTTTTTCTGCACTCTAGTTTTGGGTTGCCTTCTCTGACCAGAGACGCTTTAACCATAAAGGGACTCCAGATGATGCAGAGCTCGAGAACCAATTTGTCTCTGTTTCTGTCAGGAACAAGTTTCCCAAAGTTTATCATGCCCACAGGATGCAAATGGTCCATATAGGTCCTGTGACCAGCTTTCACAGTCATTTCCAGCAGATTAACTTACTGTTCCAAACAGTCTTATAATAGTCTTCCAAGCTCATGGCCTTCTATTTTGCGCTATTGAATTTTTCTGTTCTGTTGAGTCTTAGGAGAAGTGCTTATGCACAGCCAGCTAATTAATCTTACTCACTCTAGCTTGCCAACTTGAGTATATTCTAGCAGGTCTGATAACAATTTTTTCACTTCCATAGCTCTTCTGAAGGCATATGTTGCCTCAGCTGTGGTATATTACATGCCTAGAGCAGCATCTGTGAGATTCAAGGATACAGCTAATTCTGTTATAGGTTTTTTGGGGTTGAGGATTCTTTTGGTTCTCTTGTTTGCTTGGTTTTACTTTTTTGAATAGTGGGTTTGTGGTTTAGGGTTTTTTTGTTTGGTTTTTTTTAAAAGGCACCTTGTAACTGAATGAATCCTTCCCATGATATCTGACTTTGCATGGGTTTTTATAAGTACAGTAGCAATTAATGAACCTTGCCTATGACTAGCAACCTGTCTTTTGAGAAAGGCCTATTTTTCCAAAAGGGAAAATGAAAGTGTAAGATCAGCTTACTTGGAGGGCTGAATTATAACAGATACTCCCATCTGAAAGCTACTATAGAATTTCTTTTATCCCATGTAAGAAATTTTTGTCCTAATTCATAGCTTTAAAATAAATATTCATTAACTAGGCTATAATCCTTTACTCCTGGGCAGACATTCTTGAGCACAAGAACCTGTACTCAGTACAGTTACCTTGTCTTTAAATAGCACAGATAAACAATCAATGATCATTTATTCTCCCGAAGTATGACAGAAACTATATGTGACTCTTTTTACAGATAGCCCTTCTTTTCACCTATTTGAAACAGATCATATCCTTCTTGAAGTTTGGTGGTCAGAAGAACACTGCAGAGTAGTGTCACTACTGCTTTGTGTACCAGCACGTAAATTTCAGTACCTTCCTATAGATACTTCCTCTAATGTAACTTGTATGAGATCTTCACAGCCATTCTTAGACCCTACTCACACTCACGGGAAGTATTATTATACTCAGGTTTTTCTCTTTTTGAGCCCTTTCTGATTGTGAAAATTCTGACTACTGGTTCCCATATATGTGGCCTTGCCATTTGCATTATTGAATTTCACTCCATTTTGATTTTTCTGTTCCTTAAGAATGAAATGGAGAATGAACTGTAGCCATATTTGCTTAGAACAAATGAGAAACACTGTGTTTTAGATTCAGTCAAGAAATCTTTCTCCTATTTACCTTTAGCACTGTCAACTAGCAAATGATGTTTGTAGCCTTCCAGATCTTCACAACACATTTTGAGATGCACCCAGCAAATTGTGTTTCAACTAAATAAACAGCAGAGGCTTCTTCCTTTAAGTCCAGAAGTCTGTTGCAATGAGCTGCCTAGATGGGACAAATGTTGAAATTCTCACATTTATGCAATTTTTTAATATTTTAATGCTTCAAGCAGTCAGAAGTTTCCTCACTCTGTATAAGGGTAAGTTAAGAAATGGAGAAGAGATAGCATTTCTCAGCTAACAAGCAGTCATACTACCATAGGATGACCATAGAGGTTTTCTGTTAGAGCCTTATGTTACTTTCTTCATTTTAGACCTTATATGTGGTTTCTCTTTAATGGTTATGGTTTCTGATTGTCAGGAGCAATCATCAAATATTAAAGTATAATATGATATAAACAAATAAAAATTATATAATTATACAGATTTTTTTTTTCTTAATGCCTGCATGAAAACATTACAACATTCAGAGGTGCTAGGTGCTGGCTTGCCTTCTCTGAAAGCTGAAATTCTTTAACTTAGTGCCTAGGAGAGGATGTAGAGTGTGACTTTCAAAAGCTCCAGAGTTATTTTTGTACACAAAGCTGATAGATTATTTTAGATATTTACAAATAAACATGTTTTACCAATGGCACTTCCCTAAACAAGCACACTTGTGGGGAAAAAAACAAAAAACCAACAAAACAAACAAACAATCATACAAAACCAACCAACCAACCAAAACAAAGCAAAACCCAAAAAACAGGTCTAGTTGAATTTTAGTTGTGTTTGGTTTATCTTGACTTGAAACCTTGACTGTTTTTTTGATATTTTGTATTCAATGCATTTTTTTAATGTTCCATCTGTGTAGCTAAACCAGTATTTTAATGATACAAATTTCTTTATTTAGACTTATTTTGATTTTAGTGTTGATATAAAGAATAATGTTTGGTAAAGCAAAAAATTAAAGCCTACAACTCAGTTACGCAGGTCCAGAAGTACAAAGGAGGGATAGTTTATACTCCTGCTCATTTTTAGAATACTTTACACTCCTAACACAGGGTAGAATAGTGTACGTAAGCCTTACACTAATCACTTGGATGGCGATGTGCATGCCTAATCTATTTCTGTTCCATTCATCATTGTGCCTAAATTGCAAAAGTTGTACCAGAAGCTCCAGACATCCTGCTTTTGTCATGCACATTTAAGGTTTCACAACTGTGGAAATGTTAAAAAACATCATGAAGAGGAGTGCAAAACTCCTCAGATAATCTATTCTCTTGCTTATGTTTTCATTAAGGATTGTGTCTGTCTGCCCTTCTACTCCAGACAGAATCACTGGTATTTTGGCACCGAGTATTTTGCTCTTGCTCAAGAAGATCCTCTCTCATGGTCTCAGCTATTCCATTTTCAAAATTTGTTACATGTTAGAGAATTTGCCCTAAACAACTCTTTGGATAACAACAATATTCCAGCAAAGGACTGCCTTACCAGAATAATAAGGAATTGCTGTTCTCCAGAGAAATGCAGTGACACGGCAATAGAGCAGGTGGCCAATTTCTCGTGCAATGAAACATGTAATCCCACCTTGGCTAATCAGATCTCCCTGTCATTTCTTTTCCTCTGTAGGATTGTTTGTTCACCTCAGAGAAAGGTAGTTCCTACAGCTGTTCCATCTCTGCAAGGGAGATATATGAAACATATTTTCTTGAAGACTCACTTTACTACACAGTCTCAAAATCTGAGTGTTAGTGTATGCTTTTCCTCATGCCATAGACCTGGAGAAGAAATGAAGAATAAAGAAAATCATTCCAGAAATGGAAACAAAACGTGAATGTCAAAAAATGATTGGAAGAAAGTATCCTCTGAGATGTCGCCTTTGTCAAGACATCCTTCTGGTTTGGCTCCCAGGCCAAATGATCACTTTTGGAAGGTGGCATGGAAGGCAAGAGACGACACCCTGACACATCCTATCTGAGCTGCAAACCTCGAGCACAAGTGCTAATCTTTTAGATGAGAGCACAATTTGCCGCCTTTAATATGCAAGTCCACCTTCTGATTTGCTTTCAGCAGATTCTGGTAGGAAAAAGAAACTGAAGTGTAACTACAAATCTGCTGCTGAATACAGCTGCTCAAACTAAAAGACAGCCTCAAAGCTGTAACACATTTTATTCAGTTCTGTGTTTCAAGCCTGAACCTGATGGAATCAGGAATTAAATGTTGTCTATTCAAAAGAAGACGAGTTTTCATGAAAAGAGTTCTGCAAAAGTTGCTGTGTTTTCTTCAGTGATGACGGAAAGAAATAATACGCTAGCTAGGGAGAACAGAAGTGAAGAGGAAGAAAGAGAATATAGCAACGAGTGAAAGAGGAACATTTTCTTGTCAGTACTGTGATTGAGGAAGCTTAGACGCATGTTAATGTCTCTTCTGCTTCATTTGTGTCTGCTGATATAAGGAAACTCCGCAAAGGGGTAAATTTTCTTCCTAGCTCACTAGCTGCAAATGCTAGATATTTTTCTACCTTTTTGTTCTAACACTTTCGTTTTTACCAGCTATGACAGAAGAAGTAACATATGCTAATCTGAAATTTGGAAACAGCCATGAAGTGGATAATACCACACAGCATGAAGATACTAAGGAAAAAGGTGTAGTATCTATAAAGATTTTATTATTTATTCTTGCTAAAGCAGATGGGGTGGGAAATACTTTTAATTATTTGCCCAAGGGGCGGGCCTTTTTTAGCTTTATTACTATTAAAAAAGTTATACTATTTATAAATGTATCTATTTTTTTTGTTGCTGTCATTTCTGCCTGAACTTTTTAGAGTTTGAAAGGTATACCTGAAATAGCTATCATTATTTCTCAGAAAAGTATATTACTGAGAGTAGTAAATAGTCCTCCACAAATAGTCCTAATTGTCTAAACTTCGAAAGAGTTGAAGTAATTTTTATAATGGATCAGTTCCATGTAATGCCTCCATGCATATGCGTTCAAGCTTAGAACTAAATTAGAACTTAGAACTGACTCACTTTTATTTAATTTCTGAAGTTCTAGCCTGAGCTATGGCACTGGTCTTCAAATTGGCTATATTTGTTAAAGGGCTGAATTAATTTTAAATGCTATATTTTAAGTACTGATTTTAAATTAATTTTGCTTAATTTGTGTTAAATTTTGAAGATGAACACTAGATTTGAGTGGTGAAACTCCTAAGAACAAAGAGCATTATAAGTGCTAGCTGTTTGGCAGGTTGGGCTCTGGAGCAGAGGTTTACCAAACAGGAGGACAACTTGCTTGTGAGTTCTCTAGGGAATTTTGTATCAAAGACCAGTGGTTTCAAATGCTATTATGTTTCTTGAACGTATGTTTTGGTTTTTGAACTAATGTTTTTTGAGCATTGTTGTGTTATTTTATGGGTTTGAGCATGGCCAAAGTATAATTCAGGGGCTAAAAGAAAAAAGAAAAAGAAAAAAAAGAAGAAGGTAAAAGTCTGAACTGTCTTTATGTTAAGCTCTGGGCTTCTTTTCCTTTAATGTCTGATGACACTGGTATCCTCATGTGACTCCAGATGCCCTGCTTCTATGTCCCAGGATAGCCAACACATATTTAGTGATAAGAAAGCCCCATTCTGAGAGTGCACAGCTCAGTCTGTGCATTATTTTGCAAACAGCAAATTGGAACAACCACAATGAATAAAAAATAATTCAAAAATTCCAGGGCAATGGGAGTACTGTACAGGAAGGAGAACCCAGCCCAAGGCCCCTTCAGCTGTGCTAGGATGTAGCAGAATCAGTGTGAGTTTACAAAATACAGTAAAGGGAATCATTACCTAAAGAAACTCTTGAGGCAATACTTTATTTTAGCCAAAGCTAAAACTACTGCTTTGTCTTGATTCATATTGCTGCCCAGAATATATTTTGTATTTGTTTATGAAATCACACTTTCAAACTACAAAATCTTTGTCTCTTCTCATCTAAAAGCTCCAGGAAGCATGGACTATTGTGCTTTCAGTCTTCACCTTGGGTCTGTAACTTTGAAGGGGTAGGAACAATTTAGTTTTGCCCTTTTGCTCCAATTCATATGAATCTATTTAGCAGTCTGCTTTAGGAAGTCAAATTTCTATTACTGAAGTTCTCCAGGCACCTAATATTCAGCCTCAGAGCATGTACAGAAGCACTTTGACGTTAAAAATATTCATATGTCCCAGCAGTCAATGCATCCTTAAGTCCTATTAGGACTTACAAGGTATTTAATTCTCCTGTGCAGGCTTTATCTCTGAGTGTATCTGTCGTATGCCTGTGAGATCAGACTTTGGAAAATAATGCAGAAGGGAGATGTTCTTTCTCTTTGTGAAAGGCCTGGATATTATGCAACACCAAGCAGTTAGAGTACTTCCTTAGACTGGGGTTGCAGTCGGTGATGAAATGCAGGTGGAGAGAGTATGGCAGATGTAATATACATTTAACAAGGCTTTTGTCAGTGTGTCTTACAGTATTCAAACTCATTTTAAAACTGAGGAAGTTATAGGCTGGATGGCGGACTGTTAAGTAGATTGAAAACTGTCTGAACTACCAGGCTCAAAGTAACTAGTGGCTTAATGTCTGTTTGTCCCAGGGGTCCCTCAGGGGTTTATACTAAGCCCATATTGTTTAATATCTTCAACAATGACGTGAAAAATGACATAAAGTGTGTCTTCAGCAAATTTACAGTGATGCTGAACTAGGTATGGTGGCTGATACTACCAGGTGGTAGTGCTTCAAAAGAGAGGAACCTTGAGAAACTTGAAGACTGGGTGAGCAGAAACCCCAAGAAACTCCACAAGTTGTTGTGCGCAGAGGCTAGATTAATCCTGGGCAGTGGTACAGACTGGGAGCAGACTGGCCTGGGAAGCTGGAAAGGACCTGGGTTTTATGATGAATGGGAGGCTGAATATAAGCTAGCAGTGGTCTGTGTACCAGTTCAAGACAACATCCATTACTCAATCTTCTTTCACCTGAAAATGTATCATCTTGAGTTTCTATAGAATGAGGTCTTATACAGCACTCTGCCAGGATTACTTCACTCCAGAATCTTACTGCAGATTATCTGTAGGAGAGGCACACTGCATAGTTTCCATTCTTATTCCTTCAGCTTGACGCATGAAATTTCAGTTCCTATTCCTTCAGCAAACTCAGTCCCCAGTTTTAAATACCCCTGTCCACATTCCCATTCTACTGTCTTTATTGGATTAAGTCAAGCTGGTTGTAGCTCTCCACAAACCCCATATAGTGGCAACCTTAATATCTGCCTTAGATTTAGTGCTTCCCTGACAAACTGAGTGCTTTTTCTCCCTCCTTCAGTGCATCTTAAACCATGAAATCTTCCAGCTCCTATAAAAAAGGTCTCTTTTGGATGACCAACATACATTAAATTTCCTTTGTTCAGGAAAAGATTGTTCCTTTTTCTCCTCATTGAGCACCCATTTCTGTATCTAGGCTGTAACCCTTATTACTGAAAAATTCTCTATGACTTCCTAGCTAGAAATCTCAAACTACCATAAAGTACCAGAGGATTCTACTATAGCACTCAGATTAACCAGATTTCCACACATAGATGCTGTACATCACAAATGACCAGAACCATACAATGCATATTTGTTTTCAGCTTTGAGCAATCTACTTTCTAAATTTTTTTTATTGCTTTCTCACTATCTCTCTTGCCACAGTCTATGGGCTTTGAGAGGACCAAAGCTATCCACATACTCCACTAAGCTGTTGTGATCTCTGACTCTCTTATTTTGTTTGGGCATCTTTTGCTGTGTGCAAAGACTGGGCAGCAGGAATACACAACTGTAAAATAAAAGTAATTATTTATTGACCAATGCACCACAAAGATGGCTGCGATATCATAAGGCTAACGTGTTCACCATTGCCTTAGTATCACACCATTATTTCATGACTGAATTCCTCCCAGGGCCTCCCACTTCGTCCCACTCTTGCTGGCCAGTATTCCTGATTTTGTTCACGGTGTGCCTGGCATTGCTGGTGGCGCTGGTGACCCTCGCAGTTTTATGTGAGTACTAATGCATTTCTGTTTTCTGGGGGGCTCAAGCTACTGAATAATATCAGACTGACATGTCCTTCAGGTGCACTTTCTGGTTCAGCTGAGAACAGGCAACTAGGCAAACCAGGTATTTTCCCTTGCTGCAGCATCTTTATTCTGTGATGAGGCTAGAAATGAGCAATATGGAGGGGAGCCAGAAAGGGATGGAGCAGGAGATCCACTACTTGCTCTGGCTGCTGTTGTCTGGTCTCCTAAAAACTGTATCCACGTTCCTGCTGTACTGCCTAATGATGGAATGAATTCCTCTTTGATAATGCTGGACCTGAAGAGAGGGGGAAAAGCTTTGTTCATAGTAAACAGGCTGTGCCCATTGCTTCCCATCTGCAACAGTTCCACTGCAATCCAGGGCTGAAGTTCATATTTTTAGGGGAAAAGCACAGCCTGGAAACCAACATAAGAGAAAGATACACAATGGAAATATATGATAAAACTTAACACTTCTATTTTTTTGTTCCCTCACAGCCAAATAATAAGAAATCCACTATACAAATGTTCTCCATCTCAGCAGCCCTTACATGTAACTGTTCAGGGAGGAAGAACATTTATCCCAAATGGTTTATTTATCCTTAATGATCTTCCAGATCATTCCCTATCTGTGCCCCACTCTTTCTGAAGGACAGCACTGGAAAATGTCTTATTGTGAATTTCAGTTTTTCAGACTTCCAAGGACTACAGGACACAATTCAGAGACCTCAACATGACAAAGAATGAGCTGCATGCAAATTTCTCAAATATGTTGCAAGCAATAGGAAATCAACTGTGCTTGGAAGGAGAAAAAGACCTTAAAAATAATGGTAAATCAATAAGTTTTTTATGACGGCTTATCTTTCAACATGACAGGGAAGGAAGTGAGATGTGTCTTCTGTGTCTACTCAGGTCTGTTTCCTCAGGTGAGCCGCTGTCTTCTCAGATGTGAGGGCCTAGAAAATAGATATCCAAGTCTGCTTCACGCAGTGCCTGGAGAGAGGCACCCAGCCTGGTTTTATGTGGGACCTGGCAGTGGTACCAGGTTTTCAGGTTTTAGCTTCCATAAAAAAAAGGTTCTGTGGAATGCCTCCTGGACATGCCAGTTCCCATCAGCACTAGTTCAGGGATCTCTACAAAATGCTCATCTGCATGCATCTAATAAACAATCTCACAATGGTGCCTGAGAATTAACCAACTTACTGCACTCTAGGTGAACAGCAGTTCACACACAGGACAACGTGCTAGTACCGACCCCAGCTAAGACAGGAATCTCCTAAAGTCAGAAGTGACATGTGGTGAAGCATAGCTAAACTAACCTGGGAGTTTGCTCGCTGTCTCCTGACTGTGTACAGTGCAGGACTGTTTCTGAAATCAGTCTGCCACAGCTTGGTTATCTAACTGGCATCTGACAATGAGCCAGGCAGAGCAACAGTTCTCTTTGGAAATTGTACCGAAGGAAGGAATTAGGAAGGAAGGAATGTACGGAAGGAGTAGGGGCATTGGGCAAAGGGATACTACTGTGACTGTAATTTGTCTGGATATTGTTCCACAGACAAGCTAACTGTCTAGGTCTCCCTTTTAGACAATGAAGAGAAATTGATAGTGCAAGGGTACAAGAAAGACACGTGAAATGACAAAAAAAGCACACTTCATCTACTTCTAGTCATTGACTAAAATGGGAATCTAGATAGATTGACTCACTAAAGACCTAAAATTATGGTAAATAAATCCCGTTTGCAACACCTGAACGTCCTCTGGTTGCTAAAGGAATGAGAGAGCCACAGGGATGATTCAATTTTCGTCTCTGTCATTACCTGAACTTTCTGGGACCATGGTGGGATTTTGACTGAATGAGGGCCATCTCAAACATCTTCAGTCCCTATGGATCCTGTCATCACAGGCCAACACCAATGTTCTGTGAAGGACAGCCTGGGAACAGAAATGAGGTGATGGTTTTCCTTTTCCAGGCCAGAACTGTGTACTCTGCCCTGCAAACTGGAAGTGGGAAGGTGATGATACGTGTTACTACCACTCTGAGGAAAAGAAATTGTTGGAAGAGAGTCACCAGTTTTGTTTCTCACAAAACTCCACTCTTCTTCTGATAAAAGAGAGAGCTAAGCTGGTATGCACTGGTTTCTCACTTTGTTTCTCGCTCATGGAAGAAATTAATGCATCCTATTAGTTACTCACCCCACAGGTAATTTTCTTAAATGACACTGTGAGCAGAATTTTTTCTGCAGTGATTAGGGTGTCCTGAGCAGTGCTAAGGCATAGGACTGGTCATCGTCACACAAAGCACAGCCCTTTGAATGGCTGGTGGTCAGAGACAGCCCATCTTGCCTTAGTTTGCCATGGCTGGCTACTTACTGGGGTGACTGGTGAAAGCAGGTTCCTAGCTGTTTTCTTGCGGGCAATGATTTCATTAATTTAACAAGTATTACAGATCCATACAAGGATTTCTAAGGCGTCAGTATGAAAACCTCTTTTAACCTGGCCTCCCCACAGGCAAGTCATAGTCCTCGCCATTTCGTAGAAGTACTTTCCACAAAAGTTGATCTCATCTTTTCAATCGAAATTAAAATACTTGGCACAAGTTGCTGAAGTCTGGCCTAATCTTTTATTAAATAAAACCAAACTAAGGTGGGAAGAGAAAGTGCCAGGTGTAGACGGAAATAATGCTTTTGCCTTTGGATGCCAGCAGACATATTGGAAGACTAAAGGCAGAAAATATGTTCCAAGAGCTACCAGTCAAGGCTGGGCCTGCCTGCTCTCCAGCATTTGACAAATACCAGTTCCTCTCTCACTGAGCTGCAGGCCATAAGGTTTCTTCCAGAATTAAAGGGAAGCAGCTCCCAAATTGGTGACTGCAAAGATTGTGAGGTGCAGTCTGTTCTAGATGCTTTAATCACAGCATTGAGAGGTATGAAGAAAAAGAGAAAATTGTAAGTGCACTGGGAGTAGCAATGATACGTGAAGGAAGGAAGAGAACAACAGAAAAGTTGATTTCAAATCTTTAGAGATCCCCTCAAGCAACAGTGAGAAAGGTAGCATTATGAAAGTTTACATTCTTACCTGTTCTGCTCAGAGCATTTTTTAAGGACAGAATATCGCTAAATGCTTAACTTTAAGATCTCCTTTACTTATCATGGTCTAGCTTTTGGGAATAAGTTAACAATGCTAGAGCCAAGTGTGAAGGTTCAACAAATCAAACTCAGGAGCTCCCTGCAGAGGCTTCCTTTTCACTGTTGATAAATGCAAAGAACAGAGTAAAGGGGAAGGAATGATTCATGACTAAAGGGGGCAAAACTATCCAGTGTTTCACCCAGAGGGTTTAAATCAGGTTGATGAGGGTTACATTGCTCTTCAGAGTGAAAAGTGTATCTTCCCTCTGGTTAAAAACAGCTTTATTTTCATTTCTCTTTTGATACTAGGTTTTTCCTTTAAGTGCAGAACTTGTCCTGACAGGTTAACAATTTGTGGTATTTATGTTCTGTAAGCAATTTCCATCAATGATTTCAACTTCTGAGCCTAAATATTTAATTTTAATATCTTCATGAATATCTGTTTTGAATTGTCCTTACTCTGCACAGGAATTGGTAAAAACATTTCACAGAAAAGTATACTGGATTGGATTAACATTTAGACCTGAACAGAGAGACTGGTACTGGTCAGACAACACAGCTCTTACGGAACAACAAAAGCCTTGGTAAGTGGGCAGTTTTTCTGCAATACATAAGGCTGGTTCTCACCCACATGCAATTCCCAGTTTCTCTGACTCAAAGGTCACATTGAACAGCCAACTGTTACGCAGCTTCCTCTGGATTCTGGGTCTCAGTTTTTCATTTAATTTTTTTTCTTGGCGTTACCTAGATCTGCTTGGAGGGTGATCTAGGCACTATTACTGGGCAAAACCCAGAAAGTTTATTTCCACAATATAGTTTCAGATTGACCATAAATGGCGTATGTTTCTCTTGTATTTGACGTCTTGTTTCAGTGAGGACACAAGGAAAATACTCCAATGGAAAGCTGTTTCATTTTATACTTTTTTATTTTTATATAAGGCACTATATATTCTCTAGAATTATTTCACTTCAGTTTAGCATGTTGTTTCAGAAATATATTTTTCTTCTTGCTTTCAAACCTGCTTTGCCAATTTTCCTTTTCATTATTGGACAGTCTCCTCTACATTTCTGTCGAAACAGCCACTGACACCCTCCAGTCAGTACCCAGGAGTTAAGGTTTCTCACTGTCAGGTAGAGGAAATGGTTTAGGATCCGCGCTTACAGTCTGCTGGGTGTGCTTGTTCAGGACAGGGTCAGCCTCCGAAGAGTTGGTGCGCGATGTCACTAAACATGTTTGTTGGGGGTATACATTCTTTGTGAAAGCCATGTAATTCTTGCAAAGACATCTCTTTTTGGAAGGGGCAAGGATGCACCATTTGAACGAGGTGAAATGCAAAAATAAATATTTTTCTTTCCTAGGACAAGAGATGTAAACTCCTTCCACCACTGTGGATATTTTTATTATAATACCATATACAGCACACCATGTAAAGATCAGCATTACTATATCTGTGAAAAACCTGCCATCCAATTACAGCGAGGAAACAACCATTGGCAGGAAGACTGGTTTGTCAGACCAAGATGATTATGAGAAGCTAGAAGACATTCTGCAAAGTTGGATTTTTTTATTTTGTTTTGCAGAACTATCACATGAGAATTTAAACATGTCGGAACAGACCTATTCCATTTTCCTGTTTTCATTCTCTTTTAGACATATGTAAAAATATCTTCATACTAAGGAAACAAGCATGGTGACGGCCTCCAGGAGCAACCCAAGTCTGTCATTCCAGATCCAGAACTGCCAAATGATTACTCAGTTTTAGCCCACACAAGTGATGGCCAAAATGGCCAGAAGTGATGACCAGGAAAAAAACCACAGTGACAAGGCAATCGTGTAAAGATACTGCTGCTCTCCAAGCATTCACTGACATGGTCCTAATCACTTGTCAGTTCATAACTGTACAGCTGTAACATAACACAACTGTTGAGGATTAAACACTTCCATTCAGGAGACGTTTCTGATGTCTTGTTGATCTGACTGCTTTAATATACTAGTAGGCTGGAGTATAGAATATACAAACACAGTTATCCTCAGAAGCTGGGCCAAAGTGTTCCTGAACTGTATTAATTATAATTTTCTCTGGACCACAGGGATTCGTAGTTCACTATCCTTCTTCCTGGCACTGTTCGTTCTCGTTTTCTTTTATTCTTCTTTTCCTTTCCCTTTCCTTATAATTCTGCTCTTCTTTTCTACTTTTCTAATTTTCTACTTTTTTGATCTATTGCAAGAGTTACGATAGGGTTCAGTCAGAGACATGAACAGAACCTCCTCTTATGTAATTTTAGGATATTTCCTGGAACACCGTACTACTATCTTAATGTGCTGAGCAAGGGTCTACAAACCCAATCGCAGTGAAAATACCCCAAGCAGCATTAACAAACAAAATGTCTCCCTCCACATCTCTGTAGAACAATGACAGTCAGACTGAAAAAAGAAATCACAGTTCCATAGTAGTGTTTTGATTTGAGCAACAAGTCCACAAATTTCTAGCTTGGTCCCCTCTGGAGATTTGTGTATTCCTTGTGGACTGCATTACAGAATATTTATTGTGGATCATTAACCACTGGTGTAGCAGCTGGGCTGCTAAAGCATTAGTCATTCCCTTGAGGAGGCTGTTCTAGTGTCTCACTGATCTCAGCACTACACAGTTGTTTCTGGTCACCAACATGAACATTTCAGGTGTTATTTTCAGCTACCAACTTCATACTCCAGAAACCTTAGTGGATTTCTCTTCCTTTCTGCTGTTTACACTCACCCCTCACATCTCTAACATAACCTCTCCTAGCTGCTACTCTCAGTTCCTCTTCTAGCTATTTCTGTCTTTGAAGGTGAAAATGTGGAGTGCTTCTGTCCTGCAGTGCAGACACAGCCCTGGTGACTCCCCAGAGGGTCTCTCAGCATTCATACCAGCTACACTGAAATAAGAAATCTCATCTAGAAGGTACTCTGAACTGTATTCATGGTGCATCCTTTCTTGATAATGAAGAGCTTTGCTGTAATTTGCAAGAAGGAAAGAAAGAAGGAAAGAAGGAAGGAAGGAAAGAAAGAAGGAAAGAAGGAAGGAAAGAAGGAAAGAAGGAAGGAAGGAAGGAAAGAAGGAAAGAAGGAAGGAAAGAAGGAAAGAAGGAAGGAAGGAAGGAAAGAAAAGAAAGAAAGAAAGAAAGAAAAAGAAAGAAAGAAAGAAAGAAAGAAAAAGAAAGAAAGAAAGACTCTGATCTTGTTTTCTCTTACATTAGAGTGAATGTGATGAAATGGGAAAAATGTTTCCAGGATGTCTTTTCATTAATGATGCATGCCTAAAAGCAGATGTGTGAATCCTAGGTGTTTCTGCTGTTTGCTGAAGACAAACATGAGCTGAGATTGACAGCTCCCCACACTGATGGGCAGCCACAAGACTACATCATATCATGCTGTGGCCTTGATCTTTTGGGTCCATTTCCTGCCAGCCCAAAAGCAGTCTGATGCAGCAACAGTATTTGTAACTCTAAAGGCAGGTGGGGTTAGAGTACCGTTTCACAGTGCGCTGGAGCTAGCTTCTTCTCCTCAAAAAACAATGACTGAAATACAAAAAAAAAACCCAAACCCCAAAAATAAAAAAATCACCACAGAGAAGAAAGACAGGAGGCAGTGTCCTACCATTCACTGCCGGTGTTCAGAGTGCTGCAGCAACCAACCTCATCCAGCAAGGCTGAAACTGGCAAAGGACGTACCCTGGTCATGGTGTAACTAGATAAGGCTTAAGGATGTGCTGACTGTATCCCTTTTTCCATTGAAAAGAGCTTTTCCTTACAGGGGAAGAGACACAGAAATGTAGTGTTCATGTATTGGCATTTTTGAATCATAGTTCCATACAACAGTGTGCTTCCCATGTCATTTCACTCCTCCCCATGCCCCCTGAGTCTAGCTAGATTCTAGTCATAGAATCTAGCTAATGCAATTTGAAAGGTCACATTCTGGTTAATAAACACAGCTGTTTTGTCCAGCCTGCTGACAAACATTTGTACATGGGCTGTGTTCAAATGTAGGCCCAAACTTCTTGCCTTAGTTTACGTTTCATTTTAGTCTGCAGAAACAAGAAATTTTGCCTGGGCAGGCAAAATAGAAGAACAGAGAGCATGATGATAAAGCTGCATCTTACCACTTCTGTTACTTCTGTTCTTGCAGCAGGAACTGTTTTAAAAGGTGACTCAAAATAAAAAAGAAGTTATATAATTAACAGACCGCTTATTGAATTCAGAGCTAACAAAATAATACAAGAAAATTACTTTACCTCCTATTTCCTCTGCAAAAATAAAATCAGGTTGGAGAAAAGTTTCCCCAAAGGCGGATTATTATATGCTTGAGAAGCTGCTGCTAAGACTAAAGAGGTTACTGCCATGAAAACTTGCAATGAAATCCAATAGCATAGACACACTTGACTACCAATTATCTGCAGAAAACCCCTTTTCACACTAAGGTGCCAACATACAGTTTTCAGGCCCGATAGACAAGTATTTTTGCACCATATTTAGCATGAGGTTTTATGAGGATATTATGGATACATAAGGAATACACAGTGCCTGCTACTCCTTGTGTGCCTCTCTATGTAACAAAATTGACTGTAAACACCCTTTACTCCGAAATTTTCCATGAGGCCTTCTCTTTGCCTGCAGGTAAGATATAATGCAAGAAATACATGCAGCAGAGATATTTCTCCTCTGAAAAAATGTATTATCTGCACAGCAAGGCAGGAAGAATAGCCCAGTCAGTTGATATTATTTTGCAAATGGGAGACTCTGTATTTTACACAAAAGATCAGGAACAGCTACCACAGAAATTCTTCTCTCTTGCAATTTACAGTTTCCTTCTGACTCACCCTGTCACCACGACGTGACTCATCACGTCTGGGCAAGTGCTCTGTTAAGGAGAGTTGGTTGCTGAAGATGTTTAAGAATTACAGCTCAGCACTGGAGCAAGGCACTGCAGAAAGTTGGAGATAAAGAGTGAGGATGAATAAGTCACTTCTGCACAGTGACTTCTGCATACAGTGCAACAGCAGACCGGTGTAGACTGGTCTTTCTCTGGCACAGGCTGAGTGGTTGCATGAATCCTGCCAAGCTCCTGGCCTCACTGTCCTTTCAGCTCAACTTTTCCCCTTCTAGCACTTATTTCAGTGAATTTTTGTAAAATAATTCCAGTATTCATTTATTTCGTAGCAGTGTATGGAAATGCAGCCAATTGCTTTCTGTGCAGCTGTTGTGTTGCATTTGTGCCCTGATACAGAAACGGATATCTTTCATACCTTTACTCAAAATAGCAACTATTTCTAGAGCATCTTTTCTTAAGGAGGTAGAAAATCATGATGTTTGCTGCATTCACAAGGTCTGATGAGGTGGATAGTTAAATGACACAGTCTTAGTTTCTAGCCAGGAACCAAGACTCGCAATCTTCACATTCAGGAAGAAAACTCTCATCCTTGACAGTGCCATTTTAACTCCTTAACTTGCTTTCAGTATGTTACATTTTTACCAGGACAAGTAATCAGAACAGAGCCAGCTTCCTCTGTGGTTTTACTGGAAATGCTGCACTGTGAACCACTCTCATCCCCTCAGCATTGGTCTCAGAGCAGTGTGCCCCTACTCCCAAAGTACTCCTATTGCAGGAAAGAAGTTGTGATGAGCTGGAGATGGAGGATGAGGAAGGCTACACCGCATTAAATTTACGACCCTCAGCTTCAGTTCTTACTTCTGGATATTCAAGCATCAACAAACATTCTACATTTAAGGCTCCGGCCAGTTGTGTCAGAGTAGACAGTAAGTAAATTTGGAAATTAGCTTTTCTGTCTAAACCAGGGCATAACTTGAATTTGCATGGTCATGTTGATTGCTTCATAATCCTTCTGAACTTTATAGCATATTCTTAGATAAACATTCATAGAAACAACAGAGAGAATAATCATAATGGAGGCTTTTGTGCTATAGTTTATGATCACAGATGATATTTTTTCCGAACCTTATCTTTACTCCAGTTATTTTTTCCATTTACTTCAACACAGAAGACAATTTCCACCTTTCTATAGATTTTTTTAATTTATTTTGGTAGGACTCATTTATTACAGCAGGACAGTACAAGAGAGGAAGGCACTATATCAGATAATGAAGGCCTTGGAAATAGAAGCAATTTCCTCAGCTATGGGGAGCAGAAGGATGCCCTGTTTATCAGTCATAATAGTGAATGTAAGCTCTGATAGGAGTATATGTTTTTATTTGTTTATACTCGAAGTTTTTCTATAAACAAGTTGAGTGTTAACTAAGGTAGTGGATTGTGCCTATGGAATGCCTTAAACCATAAAATGATGACTTGAGTACTGTTGCTGTGGCTCAGAAATTTACCAAGTGTTTTATGTGTGAAATAAATATAATTGCTGCTATTTTCAGGTTGGGCAGAGTAGACAAAGACTAAATTAACATCACTCTCAGGCTGTCTGGAAAAGACCTAGGGCTATCCATTGAGTATGACCGCTTGACAAGGAAGGTGGAGGGGAAGCTGTTGAGAAGTGGCAGCCAGAAAACCAAGGATAAATACTAGTAAGTGTGATCTAGGGGCATTGCGTCCTGGAAAGAAATGGGTTGGAAAGCTCAGAAAACTCTTTAAATGGCCTTTTGATAAGCACAGAGAACAGGTAAAGTAGATAGACTTATGACCAAATTAGGTTGGGAGGAACCTCTATAATTAATCTTTTCCAATCTTTTGCTCAAAAGGGCTAGCTCTAACATCTGATCAAGTTGCCCAGAGCCTTGTCCACTTGAGTTTTGGAAACCTCCAGGGACAGAGATCTCACAGCCTCTCTGGGCACTTGCTCCAGCACTGAAAGCGAAGAATAATTTTTTTCCTCACACCTAATCAGAAGTTTCCCTGATGCAACTTGTAACTGTTGCATTGCAGCTTTTTGCTGTGCCTCTCTGAGAAGAGTCTGGCTCCATCTATAAAGCCCTTTTAGGTAGTGGAGGACTGAAATTAGGTCCTCCCTTTTCCTCCTCCAGACTAAACAAGTCCTTAAGCCGCTCTATAGGTCCCTGACCAACTTGGTGTTCCTCTGCTGTACTCTGCAGTTAGTTGACATCTTTTGTGAACTAGGAAGCTCCACACTGGACACAGTACCCCAGCTGTGGCTTCATGACTGTCCAGCAGAGTGGAATAACCATTTCTCTCAACATGCTGGCTGCAGTCCTGCTAATGCAGCCAAGCGCTGGTTGGCTTTCACTGCCACAAGGGTACTCTTGAGATCTCACATTCAACTTGTCCACCAGGATGCTGAAGCATTAGCTGCTTTCTAGTCAGTCAGTCCCCTGCCTGTGCTGGTGCGTGGAGTGTTACAGGTGCCAGACTTCACATTTGCCTTTGTTGAGCTGTTGCACTTACAGCTCATTCCTAGGATTTTTAGGTGCCTTTAAAAGGAAGCCTTACCCTCTGGCATATCAGTCACCACCCAAATGTGGTGTCATCTGCAGTCTATTCAAATTACCTTAATTGGTGAGTGTTAGGGTCATCTCCCTTAACATTGGCTATGTAAGTTGTAGTTGCCAAGTCTATCCGGATTTCTAGGCATCTCTGGAGGGTGTTTCTTCTCAGCTAACAAAAGGTTAGTTCCCTGGAGGTGCTTGCTCTGATGTACTGGACTTCAGTAGAATAATTGATGTGTATAATGCTTTTCAATTAACCGGAACACTGTAAAATAGATATGAAAGAGTATTACAGAAAATTGCAGATTGCTGCTTCCTACAAGGGAAAAATGCAGAGAGCTATAGCCATAGCCATAGATATAGATATAGATATAG
>VZSF01009252.1:0-38504 GCA_013398295.1 Chionis minor | reverse complement strand
CCTCACCCCCCCACACACACACACCCCACGCACACCCCACAGCCCGCACAGCCCCTCACACCCCCCGCACACAGCGGGCGCCTCCAGGGGCCCCCCTGCTCCTCAGCAGACCCCCCCATGGCGGACCCGCTCCCCCGGGGGACGCCACCCTTCCCGCCCCGCTGGCAGCCACAGCTCGGCGTCCCCCTCCGCGGAGACCCACGGCTGCCTCCGGAGCGGGAAGCGCCCGGGCCATGGGCAGAGCCCGTCCTGACTTCCCGCCTGCCCCCGCTGTCTGGATCCTCGCGGAATTTCTCTGCCAGCGTTTCTGCGACTCCCCTGGCTGTTTCCTTCCCACTCGAGTCCTTTTTGGATTTTCCCTCCCTTTCCCCTGCCATTCCCCGAGGCTCCTGGCGCTCGGACAACACTCCCAGCCCCACGCGGGATGTACGCGCCCCGGCTCCCGCGCTACGCTCAAGCGAGCGTCACCGGTGCCAGCAGCAGGTGACAGTGACCACCCGACAGCCCACCTCAGCGCGATGTCACCGGCCTGCCTGCAGCGGGGGAGTCCTGGTGTGAAACCAGCCCCGTCCTTCGAATATTTGGGGAAGGTATGCAAATATCTTCAATTAGAAACGGGTGCCCGAGTCACGGACTGTTACACCTCCGGCCTCCCCGAGCCGGCGGTTCCCCACGGGCACCGCAGCGCTGCGGGCACGGGCGGCTCAAGCGGCAGGGGACACCTGAGAAAGCGTAATCGGGCCAAAAATTGTTATTTACTTGTGTGTGCGAGAGAAATGACTCAGCTTGCTGGGAAAGACCGGGTGATAAACGTGGGATTATCAAATAAATAAACAGACTCCGCGTACTCGTTTGGATACAAAATGTGTAAAAGCAGCTAATCGTTACGAAACAGAAAAGGACGCACAACGAAGACAGCCACGCAAGACGCCAGCTGAGGTGGATGTAGCACTGATTTTGGGCGATTGCTGTTTGCTGCAGAAGAGCTTTGCTTGAGCTTCGTTTGAGAAGCCGCCGCCGCGAGGTTGAGCCGGTGCCAGCGGCCGCTGGAAGGCGGGAGGAGATTGAGCCGGCGGGATGCTCTGCGGGAATCGCCCCGCTCCTCGCACCGCTCCTCTGCGCGCCCGCACCTCGTCCTGCCTTTCCAGCAGGTAACGTTTAAGGGCTTCACATAGTCAGGGCAAAGTCACTTTGTAGTTTAAATCTCCCTCAAACTCCTTGGTGCTGTTTCTATCCCGTCCCGCTGGAGCCCGCCGTGCATCCAGCTCAGCGCCGGCGGGACAGGGCACGGAACGCTCCCTGGCCCCCCTCCAGCTCCTGCGCTGCTCGGCCTTGTCCCCGGCAGTGGTTTTTCCGCCCGGAGCAGGCCACGCGCCGCAGGAGGATGGCTCGCACTCAGCTTTCCCTCCGCTCCTCGGCTGCGAGGAGCGCTAGAGCTTTTGGTTCCAGGATTTAAGGAGAACTTGGTTGGGTGGCCCAGCGCTGTTAAAAGGAGCTGGTAGATGCAGGAGTTAACTTCTCCACGCTGCAGAAGAAACTGCTCCGAGGCAAATAAAAATTCTTTCAAAGTTTTTCAGCATCCAACACTGAGCTCTGAACATAAAGCGGGCTCACTTAACGGTACTGGCTAAGCTGACGTCTACAGAAAAAATGGTCAATAAGAACAAAACATGGTCATATGGAAAATGATTCAGCTTTAACGCTCCAGCGGGCAGTTAGAATTTTAGGAAAAAAAAAGCTTTCTTAACTGCCAGCAGGTACAGGGAAACTGCGATACACAGCCAAACCAGTCCAGGGTCCGCATCTCCCTAGTCCTACCCACTTTTCCCATCCCTTCCCACTGTGATTCCCGCTCCCGTTCCCAGTGCGCTCCTGCACTCACACCGAGCAAAACCTGCTCTGCTCCGCGCTCGGGCCCTTGCTACAAAGGTACAGGTCCCCGTGGGGACCGAATGTGACAGAGGCCGGTGGGGCAGGGTGGTGGCAGCGCGGGGTGCGGGGCACGGCACCCTGCCGAGCGCGCTGGGAGGGGTGAAGCGTGTCCCTGCCCGAGGTGGCGGAGGGTCCCCAGCGCCCCGCGGGCACGCGCAGCACCAGCACCGGGTGCCCGGGAGCCGAGCAGGGGCCGGTGCTGCGTGACGGGGCGGCGAGGGGACCTGGTCACGGCTTCAGGGGCTGGGGGGCACCGCGGGGGGACCAGCCGCAGCCCGGGCAGGTGCCAGGGGATGCGCTGGGAAGGGGGACGCCGTGGGATCGCTCCTTAGTGCGAGGGAGCGCGGTGGCCTTCACGTCCGAGGCTGGGGAGTTGGTCGTATCGACGCATCAGTACGCAAATCGCCTGAAGTACCTGGACGTCCCATTTCTTGCTTGCTAAAGACAAAGTTTCTCGCCATCTGTGTCGCGCTCCAAATTGGCGAGGGCCCTTTCCCTGCGGTCAGCAAAGGCGACGGGCGCTCCGCGCAGGGCAATTAGCTTATCGGTTAAAAGGGGGCTGCAAAGCACTGCAATTCAATTTTGCCACGGGATCCTGCCCTCGTCCTGACTTACAGGGGATTTCAGACATTAACGAGAAAAGCCGATTACAGGGAAGACGGGCCGGCAGAGCAGCTGCCCTCCCCACAGCTCTCATCTGCTGCTGCATCCCAGACGCTGCTGGCCAGGAGCTTCCCCGCGGGACTGATCTCAGCCAGCGGACACAAGCCTGTTAACCGCCGTTTTTGCGGATCCTTCAGCTGCCTAATAATGAAGATTTTTTTGCTTTATTTTCCCTTCTCTCTTTTAAAAACACCATTAGAGCTTCGCGTGAAAGGCAGAGGCTCAGAGCAGTCCACAAGGTACCCACCAGGGCCAGCCCCGATTCCCTCTGCTGGCCCGCAGTGCTGCTCGTGCTCCCCTGCAGCGAGCAGATTCGGCAAAGGAAACAGAAACTGGCTCCTCTCAAACCAGTGGCCGACTTCCACCGGCCGAGCCGTTCCTGGAGCACTGCTCCCGTCTGCGTGCGTTGTGCAGACAGGGACTGTCCCCGAGGGAGACAAAGCCTGTGCAATAACCCCTCAGACCTCCAATCTCCTCTAGAGAGGGAGAACTACAGCTATTACAGCATCATAACTTAAAGACAGTAAATAAAATAATCAACAAAACAACTTACATTGGTGTATAACAACATAAGTAACTATTAAGGTTACGCTATGCTATAATAGTATAGTTTTATGACAGAGTAAAACAATACAGTAAAACTATACTACTATGCTATACTATACTATACTATACTATTATTATACTATACTAGTTATTTCTGGTTATTTCTAGTTACAACTGTAATAGCTGAAGTTTGCTATGTCGAGATTTGATTCGATTCGATTGGATTTCTGGCTGCAGTTTGTGGGGGTTTGTCTCCGGGGGTTGCGCTGCCCCACTGCGTCCTCCCAGGGGGCTCAGCTGCGGCAGCCGCTGCCGCGCTCCCCTCCCAGCCTCTGCCTAAAGCGCTTCCGAGGAGCTGCCGGTTGCTGAGCAGGACCCGCATGGAGACGTGGATGGCTCTGGGAACGTACATCCCCTCCAGTTTCCCCTAAAAACGCTCTCTGCTGTAGACCTCCAGAGACCAAGTGCCTCATTTGCCGGCGCCCTCCCTACGGCTAATGCTCGGTTCAGTTTAAGGCAGCCAACACGTGGTTAGAAGAATCTGTGTTCAGTTGGGCGAACGCAAGCACTTACCAAAAACTTCGTTTTGCTGAGAATCCGAGTCCCAGGATCCTCCACAACAGGTCCTGCAGCCTCCACGGAGGGAGAGAGAAGCGCATCTGCCGGGCACAGGAAGGGCAGGGCTAAAGGCTGCTTATCTCAAGGGCCTGAAAGCTCGAGATAACCGTTTCGCCTAAAAAAATTGTCCTTGCTTCAAAGTTACGTAATGAATACGATCCCAGTGACACTACGCAATGAACGCAACCAAAATCTAGTAGTATAACGGCTGCTCTAGCAAAATAGAAAAAAATAAATCACACATTTCAATCCTGTTCCTACTGACGTAGTAAAAGGTTGAAGCCGAGGAAGTTGAGTCTCAAGGAAAATAACAGTGAAACCCCGGCTCACACGCCATCCCGGGAGGCTGGATGGCAGCACTCCTTCGTGAAGCCATTTGAGAAATCCGGGTAATGTAAGGGGAGTGCGGTAAACTGCGCACAGGGTCAGCATCCCGCTGGAGTCCCCTGCCGGAACGCCGCCGAATAAAGACGGGTGCAGGATACCTGCTTTGTCACACGCGCCGGAACGACACCAGGTTGCCCTTTAACACGTCTCTGGAAGGACTATTAGAATATTCAACTCACAAAGCTCTCCCGGCTCTGAAGAAAAAAGCTGGTTTGTTGGATGATGCGGAGATTTCTCTTTGGGAGTCATCCCCCAGCGGGCTGCTCCGGAAGATAACAAAATGCTCAACATACACGGAAAAAAAATTTCCCAGCCCGTGGACGATACCCAGCTTGATGAATCCTTCAGCTCTTACTATTCACGCACCGGCTTTAGGACATCTTGAAAAACTTTTGACTAGATTTCACTTCACCGAAGAAGGTTCTCTTCTCTAAGCCCACATTTGAAGCTGGGTTTTCAAATCTCTCTTCTTTAGATCACAAGAGTAATTACAAGCACCTGCACAACGTTTGTACTGCAGCTACCGCGAGGCTGCAGCCAGGGGTAAAGTAAAAGAATGTAAATTTTGCCAAGATAGGAACCTAAGACAAAGTCGTGCCCGTAGTGATGTTGAGTAGGAGTGAGGTGGGGGCCTTTCAGGGGAGCTTTACAGTAAGAGCCGGGTTCTCGCTCCCGAAGCAAAACTGGAAGAACCTGCTGCTTTCCAGGGCTTTGAAACACTATTTTTTGAGAAATGAAAACTCCAAGGGCTCTGCTAAGATAGTTATGCAGCCTATTTCCAGTCTAATTAAATTGGCTTTTTAATCATTGATTAGAGCAAGGAAACAATGTCAGGGAATGGAGGCTGGGAGCGGTCTCCGGAGGGCAGGCAGGCCGGAGCCCGGCCGGGCAGAGGCAGGTCCAACAGGTTTCCCTGGGTTCAGTCAGGTTTTGAGCATTTCCAAGGCTGGAGCCACCACAACATCTTCACTCCCTTCACAGTCTTCCAGGGATTTTTATTTCACTCCCATTGTGCCTTCTACAAATTGCTGCTGCCCCTCGGGTTAGAGTGATTTACGTCGTTAGCGGTCATTACTCATTACTGCTCAATAGAGGAAGGGTTGTATTTTTGCTTTTCATGAGAAGACGAGATACCCTCAGAGACAGTACAGATGATCTAAAAGGCATATCCTGGTCTACAGGAATGCAAAGAGCTTTTGGATCACTATGAAACTGCTCAGTTATTCTGTATATTTAGTATTATTGTCCCTTTTTGGTAGAATTTTTCAAGACGACTCAATAGCCTGTGGAGAAGCGCCCGGGAGCGCGCACTACTTTGCTTTCAAGCTAGGAAGGACTTGGCTTGTGTATCCAACATCTTCCACGGGTTCTTTGAGAACACACAGGGGTACCACCCGGAACAGACCAGGGCTCGGTTGACAATGACGGCACAAGCCCGAAAAGGTACAGGCAGGGCAGGGGGACGAAGGCGGCCGAGGCCGCCCTGCAGCAGCAGCGCAAGGAGCATCACCAAACCCTGGTTGCACACTTGACACAACGCCAAGGCACCGGGGAGAGAGAAGCCAAAGAGCACTTCTTGTCTATAACACAGATAGCTCAAAAATAATAATAATAATAATAAAATAAAAAAAACCAGTCTCCCGATTTTCCAGGATTTGCGTGTGCACAGAGTAGCCCACTCTCCCCCAATGACTTGCACAAGAATCCAGGAGTTCACTTCCTTTATTACACAGCTGAGGATATAAGATGACACTAAAACTTATACACTACAAAGGTCCTTTAAAAAAATAAATCAAGCTTTAACCTAATTTCATTTCAAAGTAACATGCAAACAAATGTTGCTTGCTTTCCAAGGCACAGCGGTATAAACAGAAGAACGGCAGATGCGATATATTTAATACAAAAATATAAATACTGTTAATCTAAATGCCAAAACAGCACATTTCCTCCCATGTATAACCCTTCATTTGAAAAAGGTGAGCTTTATTCTCAGTCGTGAAATGTAATATAATGACAACAAAACCTATTCCTTTAGTGACACCACTCAGAATACGTCCCTGCTACCCCAGCGCAGTAAATGAGCACGCAGGACATTATAAAATTCGCTGCGTTATGCAAGAGAAGTTGGGCTGGTTTTTCCTGATAAAACTGATCCTCACAGACCTGACTTTGGGAAGTCTGAATATCATCCAGAGTTTGAAATGCTCTTTGAAAGACAGAGTCCTCGCTGAATTACATTAGTAACTTTGACAGCAGACGATCACTTTGTTAAATAAATTACCTTTCTCAATTATAAACAGTGTCAAATTCCTGAAAAACAGTCCTCCTTTAAACCTTGTATCTGAGAAACTTCCAATGCAAAGTGAATTAAAACATTGTTTTATTGCTAGTAAATATAAAGAACTGTTCACACGGCAAAAACCATAGAATTGTGCCAATTTGACTTTTAAATGACCTAATAGTGAAATCAGAAAGAAAAAACAATCTATTTATTGCTCAGCGTTGCTTAAGCAAGTGAAAATACAGAAGTGATCCCGACGACAGAGCTCTCACACCCAGCCGGCACCGAGCAGTTCAGCAGGGACTCACAGCGCCGCTTCTCTGGCCGCCTGGACGTGGCGCAGGAGCTGGTTGCAGTAGACCGGCGTTCGATGCTTGTCTACAGCCCCTTCGATTTCTCTTACCAGCAGTTCTGGATATATAACGCTTCCTTCTTTTAGAACTTCTGCAAGACAAAAACGTGTTGTATAAACCATCAGCTGCTCTGTGTTTCTCTATCCAATTTCCCTCAAAGTAGCCAAAACCCAACCTGGAAGCGGAGCTGCTGGCGGCGCCAGCCTGTCAGCATCGGCCTCGAGTTGTACCTGCTGCTTTCATACAACGCTTGAAACGCGATTTAAAAATTGTCCAAGTTGTTAAAAATACCTGTGACTGAAAGTCTTACCTAGGACTGCGTTTTGGGTATTTTGATCTGGGTCATCGAGATGTATCAGCAGTTCTTGGTACAGAAACTCAATGTGAGTTTCCAGGGCCAATTTCACGTCGCTGTCCTTCACGGATTTAAACCAGTCAGTTAAGGTGTGAGCAGCTGCCAGCCGCACATCGCAGGAAGCATCATCCAGACGCTTTAGAACTTCTGAAAAGGAGCATGAACAAAACCAAACAGCACGGCGAACGACAACGTTATCTTTGCATTTCAAAAAACAAAAGTGTATTTTGTCATCACTGAAATTATTGCTGCATTTATGACATGTTTCTGTCTTTTGGACATTGCGAATACACGTAGGAGGTTGCTCCGAGAAGCCCGCAGTGCAGGCTTACTGGATCATTACGTTGTCAGAAACATTCAAAGAAATGTACAGAATTATTTAGATTAGTTGAACGTTCTCTAGCACTCTTCCTAACAAGGTGCTGTGAGTGTCCATTAATGCATTACAGAAGTACACCGTTGAAGTATTTTTAGGTTTTACAAAGCACGGTATTTCTATCAAATATTACTGTTTCAGTGACTGACTGCATTGCAGACTGTTTGAATGTGCAAGATGCAAAGATATACTTTGACAACTGTCTGATTACGTATTTATTTCTCCAAAATAAAAGTGCTTGTCAGATTTTCAGATTTCTACTGTGCTGTGTAAGAAAAGGTCCAGTCATTAAGATGCTGAGTTTGGGAAAGTCTGATTTAGTTGTATGTATCTCCGAGAACATAAATCCTGTTACATAGCACAGACTGTACTTCTGGTTCATTGTTTAGCATTTAAACACCATCCTAAGAAGCATTACAGATAATAGCTCTATTTGACATTACAGCACTCAAAATTAGGGTTTTCTTCTTCCTTGCCTTTTTTTTTTTTTAAATAAAAACCCCCAACCCACTCCCTATGCAGGTCTATTTATGGAAGAGTGAAATGGTTTGCTCTTGGCGCTGTGGAGCACGGCAAGGAGAACAATGTGACTACCATTTCTATAACGCGTTTCTCTTCTGCTTCCACTCTAGTTAGAGCATTATTTCACGCAGCCCGAACAAGGCAGCGATGCAGCTGCGATACCGGCCCGCGTCCCGGAGACCCGCGTATGAGTGAAGTTCCATCTAGCGGCCCAACGCACAATAACGTTGGGAATACGGCTGGGTTTCCAAAGGACACCCCCTGTGTGCAGTCCCACACCCCAACGAATGGAAATCCTGCCCTTAAAAAGCCACAACCACGAGGCCTCGCGGCCGGTGGGGGCTGTCGGAGTGGTGCTCCACAATGCCCACGCAGGTGTCCCACACCTCCACGCTGGACAACGCGCAGCGTGCTTCACACGCCTCACGCAGTCTCACTCCACGTCGTAGTCTCTGCAGGATGAGGGCGTTAAACGGCCCCTCATCCACCAAACCGCTCCTACTTTTCCCATTTCCTTAATACCTGTTAAGTTACTCAGGGGGAGAACTACCCAAATAGTTAAAACGCCAGATAAGAAAACACAGAAATAGCATGAGAATATGTCACTGGGAGTGAAATTAGAACGCCTGAGAAACCGAGTCTGCATAAAATCTGCCCCTATTTGCACCTCAAACTGCTTAAAGGCTGTTTTGCTCCCTCCGTGGGATCAAAGCCAGGTGAGGCGGTGACACAGGGGCAGGCTGTGTCACTCCCCAGTCTGTGTTAGGGCTTTCACTGCGCCCAGCTGCGGGGGATCTGCAGGCGAGGTGGACAACCCGCACAGCCAGCCCTAAAGCTGCACAGTGAATCCGCCTACTGCTCCAGCACGACGCTCTTCATCCTTCAAAACTGAGGGAACTCTGATACTTCAGGGAAAAAAAGCAACTGCAATTCTCCAACATGGAGATCTTGATTAAACAGAAATAAAATTAAACCTCTACGCTTACCTGTGTAAGTTTTGGTAAATGTATCTTCATCAAACTGCCTCCCGCAGACTTTTAAAATTACCCCAACAATACGGCAAGCCAGCAGCCGAGTAATTTTAGAGTCTTCATCCACGGCGGCAATAATTTCAGGCATTAGCCAGTCTTTGACTTTTAAGACCTACAGTTAACAGGAAAAGCACAGGAGAACAACAGCTTTTCAGTCACTAAACCAACGTGCTTCTTGGTTACCCCAGTTACTATTAGGTCTGACTGATACTGGCTTGCTCAGTTTAAAAAGAAACAGTTAACTATAAAAGTTAACCTAAAAATCTTGAAGTTACACAGCTCTATTTTTGCCTCTAAGCAGGCTCGGGAAATGAAAACCCACCAGCCGATCATCCAGTTGACGAATGCTCAGGATATATGCAGATGAGTTTTATGTAACTTGTAAAAGCTTTAAACTTACTTGCCTTTTTATTTTTAAAAACTTGTTGGCAAGACTGTCAACGATTTAGGGATGAGGATTAGGTGCACGTACCAGTAGATGGCGCTCTTATTCTAAAAGGAAGCTTTGCAGGCAAGACTGTTACCACACAATGTTTTAGCGAGTTTCATAATTGGACGTTAATATGTACATTTCCTATACTTTAATGCAAAAAAGGCATTAAGGCAGTGATTCAGGAAAAAAATGTTTAAATAGAACTCTGACATAAATATTTTTTGCATATGTAAAATCGACTGGTTACATGTGTTTAAGCACATTGTTCAATTAAGGTCTGTTATAAAGACAATAAAAACTATGAACATTTAATAACATTTTAATTCGATTTATTTTTTTTTTTTAAATGCCCTTATATTTAACGTATTTCCAGTGCACCGTTTCCAAATGCTATTTTTGTTAGCAAAGAAGCTTCAAAAAATCCCCTTGGATGCAATTAATCTGTAATCACTGCGGCGGGTATCACTGCTTCAAGTGCACTCCGTGTTAGCTTTCTCCCTCGGCTGCTACAGATGCCCTTCCAGCTCCCTCTCCGGCCCTCTTGCCCTTTCCAGGAATCATTTAGATTTTTTCCCCTAAATGGGCCCGTGGGCTCCAAGGCAGCCGGACGACGTCTTGGCCATATCACACCCAGGCTGGGCCCGGCCAGCTCGGTGCCGCCGCACAGGCGCTGGCTGCAGGTCCGGTGGCGCCGAGCCCCGAGCGCTGCAGACCCGACGGCTCCCCACAACAAGGCTCTACAACATCTGGTGATGGCCGGTTCCACAGCTCACGCGCTGCTGGCCTCAGGTCTCCTCCCGGGGTACCACCGTCCCTCCACTACTGCTCTTTTCAATTATTTATACTCAGTTACAATTCATGAGCTTTATTATGAAAACTCTGTGCCCATCATAGAGTCCATCATTGCATCACTCCCAATAAGGATTCATCCTTTTTCCCCCCCCTTGCATTTCTTTTGTCTTCCTGCCTAAGATTTCAAAGTACATTTGATGAGAAAGGGAGAATTTACCTCTTCTGGTGCAAGCATTTCACAGTGAAGCAGTGCCCAAAGGCAGGACACAGCTGTGGTGCGGATGGCAGCTGCTGTTCTTCCAGCACGCCACTGCAGATTAGGAGCCAGGATGTCTTTTATCACAGTCTCAAGGTAGCTAGGGAACAGCCTGAAGCCAAAAATAAGAAAGCAAGACGAAGGTTCATGAGAAA
This sequence comes from Chionis minor, assembly GCA_013398295.1. Taxonomy (NCBI): domain Eukaryota; kingdom Metazoa; phylum Chordata; class Aves; order Charadriiformes; family Chionidae; genus Chionis; species Chionis minor. The sequence goes on along the minus strand of VZSF01009252.1, from coordinate 27,804 downwards.
GTAAGACTGACAGGATGTAAAAGAGAATTTTCTGTCATAGAAACATAGGCAGAAAAAACACTGTAAATAAATAAATAAAATCTTTTAAGCCAATGCGATTATAATGTACGTGATAAGCTTTTCAGAACCCAATTTTTCTAGACAATATATAAACAAATACCTAACGTTCATGGAAAGGGGAGACCAGACTTTCTCCCACTTCAGACGATGCCCACGACTCACTGCATTATCTTGGTAAACTATTACCTTCTCCCTGTTGCATTTTCCCCGTCTCCAAAGTGGAGACAGGGCCCTGCACGGAGGCTGTGAGGGGTTGTTAATACTCATGAGGCCCTTTGGGATGGTCCGGCGAGAGGCACGTCTGCGGTGAGAGCTGCTGCGACCTGAGCCACGGACACCGCAGGGAGCACCACGGAATTCCTCAGCCCTCAGCTCAGAAACTCGGCTGCCTCAAGGGTGAGAGGTCTGTAGGATTTTCTGATGGTGCCATAGTCTCAATACCAGTTTGCTTTCATTACAAACACACAAATCCATGATATTTTTGCTGATGCAAAACTGCCCTCTATTGACTGGGTTATTACAATGCTAGAGGTTACTGCGAGAGCCAGCAACTGCAACAGACTGTATTCCCTCACACCCATTTAATTCCAGCTCAACCCAACTCAAATGAAGAGAAAGAGACACAGATCTTGGACACAAGTTAAAGAAGACCTTGCTGCTGCCTGGCTGTGACTAGATAACTAATGCTCAGGTTATTCCCTGTGCCTCCCCGGGGTGCTGCTGGGCGCAGAGGGAAGGAGCTGCTGCATCTCCAGGGCGACTACGCGGCTCCGACTGCGACGTGCCGAGCCACAGGAGCGCAGACGTTAACAGCAAACAGTTATCGCCAAGTACTTCTCAAAACATTCCCACAGCAGCAGGCCCAAATCACCCAGCAATGATAATCCAGGATTAACATCTTCCAAAATAATACTGTGTCATGGGAATAAGAAACGTAGCGGTATCCACGTCTTCCCTGTAAGCACGCTGTAGCCCCTGCAGCTCCCTCACGCGGGGGGTGACTCGAGCAGGACCCGCTGGCCGCCAGCCCTTCACCCTCTGCCGCACTCCCCAAACGCAGCATCTCACTGGCACACCTGATGGAAACACACGCACCCGGCTGCTGCGCAGCCCCTCGGCCACGGGAGCACCCAGCGCCCCAGGAGTCCCACATCCAGCACCCTACGAGTCCCACACCCAGCGCCCCCGGAGTCCCCCATCCAGCCTTGCTTCCTGCCCAGCAGGTGGCACTTACGATCCAGTAATAACAAGAAATCTGACGCCCCATTAGGCACGTCTAAATTCCTTAAAAGCCTTTAGATTTATTATTTTAAACATATTTTTGAGAATTAATAACTTTCTGTTCAAAACGTTGCCAGAAAACAAACGGAGCTAATGATCACCACCATTCCAAATCTCCTTTTAGCTCCAAAGCCGCAAAAGGCTTTGTGCTATCGGATCAGTAGCTGCTTCTGTGTTTCATAAAGCCTTCTGTTAAACTGCAAAGAAAAACCAACCTGTCAAAACATAAAGGTAAATTCCATCAGTATGATGTTAACTGTAACGCTATGCTGTTTGCCAGAGTACGTGTTCTACCGCCTTGAAACAGAACCAGTAGAGCAGTATCTGGCAGTTATCTGACTCAATCATGTCAGACTCAAACAAAATTAGATGGCCACACAACTGTGTTTAGCATAATAACTAAAAGCCTATCTAAACTGTTAGAATGTTTTTAAGGAGCTAAACAAATTACTGCCAGCAGCGAATGCGATTGTGTAACCAGAACTGATCACCACTTCACTACGCTGTCTCTCATTACCACCAAGATGTATTTTTCGCTGTTGCTGATGCAATTAAATTCTCCCTCTTTCCATTTTCAAATCTCACTGCTGTAAATCTATGTAACTTAATTCTAAAAGCAAGGCATTTCCAGGAGAAAACGTACCCTGTGCTATTTGCATTTACAGAGTTGAGACTTTATTCTCTAGTGGATATGAAATAACTAGAACGTGATCTGTGCATACAATAGTACCTAGCTCTTACGCAGATATAACAAGCAGACCTCGGCTTTACATGAAAATTGCTACTCCCATTTGGTAGACTTATATGCTTAAACTTTCATTCCACGTTAATTATTTTTTATACATTTTTCTTCCAGATTGGCTCCTTTTCTGCTTTTATGGCACTGCTGCACTTGGCTTTATGTTTACGGATTGTTGCTTTTTGGATTTTTTTGTGTGTGTTTTTGTTTTTTTCCAAACTTAACATCATAAACCCAGGAGATCTGAAACAAAATTGGATTTGCTTTTACAAATCAAAACCTCCAAAGATGTTGTTCAAATAACTCTTCAAACACAAAAGCTTTACATACTACTTCCTGCATTAAAGCATTTGCTGGGACAATGGTAAGTAGGATCAAGACTTCACAGCGTCATTTAGCTCCCTCTACTGATTTTAGTTTCTGAAGATAAACCTGCTGGTAAAATCCATGGCCTTGCTCTGTCTCAGCAGCAGAGCGCCTCACGAGGAGCTACCCTGGGCCATCCTTAGCCAAGAGTCATTCCTCCTACAAACAGGTCCATCGACCTCACTGGATGCAGCTCATCCTGACAAAGGCCATTCCCTCACTGCCCGGAGAGGGACAACTTCCACGGCTGCTGTCTGCAGAGCCGGCGCGACGTGTGGCTGTATTTGCCAAGAGTGTTACTTTGAAATGTATTCTTCTGGTTTTTCCCTTTCCTGGGAGTCCTAGTGAAGCTGACAGCTCCTTGGGCGGCTTTTCTTTGTCCCCTCTTTGGCTCCATGATTTATACAAGCGACTGGCCCGCAGAGGAAAGGTTTTGTCAACCATCCTATTCACTTTGGCTACTGCCAAAACAAAAGCTTCCCCTCGGACGATGTTCTCCGCGTGGCCCTGCACTGATCTCTCGCTGCCAGCAGCACCTGCACCACCCAACTCCAGAGACTTTCAGACGGAGAAGTGCCGCCCACCCCACCGCACAGCTGAGAAACAACGGATGAAGGAGGCTGCATGTTAATGGAGAAGCCCTTCCCACCTCCTGGCCACCCTGGTCAGGAACGGCGTGCGTTGGGACGCTGTAGCATGCCACGTCATGGACCTGCCGGAATGCTTAGATGCAGCCTACGTGATTTTCTACAGAACTGAGAATTTAACTCAGTTCTTCAAATTCTGTTCTGCTGAAATCTGTAATGCTGCTTCTGGGGAGGAAGAGCAGGAGACCAGATCAGCGAAAACGCATGGGGAAGAAATGCCAGTGAGACTAACTTGTTAGCCAGGTTGGAATTCGATTAAATACTTGGAAAGAATGAACGTATTTAAAGTTTTAAAAACAAACGTAGCAAATAATTAATGTGACTGTGCGGTGGATGAACAGGAGCTAATAATGTATTCTGCAGTAAATAGAAGACAGTAAAATTAGGCCACAAAAGAAAATAAATAGATAGGAGAGAGTTGCATTATCCCATTTTTAGATGGAAATAGATTATTACACGCATAATAAGCGTTATTGTTGCGTTCAGGGCATCACAGAACATGAGATGACATTTCTTGGCTCCATGGTCTTTGCTTTCTCAGTCAGATGATACAGATCTGAGATCTAACAGATTAGCTTACAACAAACAGTCCCTGGAACACTTGAAGTAGTTTTCAAAGTGCTCTTCTTTCTTTCAGGAAGAGTCTCGCATATCTAGATGGATCTTGTAACTACCACTCAGTTACATGATGATTTAAACAAGTAATCCGCTGGCTACAAACAGATTTTTCATATCAATATGGATTTTAATATTGGATCCTGAAAATACAGAAATGGGTAACAACACACTTGGCACAAAAGCTTGCGGTTAAGAAAAGGACAGCTTCTTTGTAGCCCATCTTGAGCATGTGAGCTCAAAATCCATCAGGGGATGCGTTAGCTTAGCTGGAACCCCCCACTGAAGGGCAACACCAGGGTTCCTCCTCTTCCCCCATTACAACATATAAGCCATGAATTAATATATCTAAAAACGGTAAAACTACATCTACATTCATACTAACATGGCCTCATGGAACCCGAATGAATGTTCAAATAGCAGAATGCCCACCGAGCACCAATTTGCTCATCAGAATAATGAAAAAAACCTTTAAGTATAAATGACCATTGCTACCAAAGCACTTTTAGGAAGAATGCTTACTGTGATTGACTTATTGACTACTTTTTTTTTTTTAAAGAGTTAAAAATGAAAAAAAAAAAAAGCACCAGAATACATTTACAAACTAAACGCAGCAGGCACTGGGAAAAGCGGAGCAGATACGGTTTATGCATTCAGCACAACTTTGCAGAAGTGTTTGCACTACTAGTAGGGCTAAATTAATAATGACAAAAGAGCCCCACTGTCGGGATTGTTATAAATGGAGGGGTTTTATAAGCACTGTAAATTATAGTTAGATTGTACTTGCAATGCATAAATAGTGCCCAGCAAGAGGAAGCCTCCGTCATCAGTCAATGAGAGCAACAGTAATTCTGTATCAAATGTTTTCTTTAATGCTTTTTAAACACCATGCTATATCATGGGCATTTTAAAATTGCCATTTTTGGGCGTGTTTTATTGTTTCCTTACAAGAAGTACAGGCAAAGTTTAAGGATTTAGGAGCTGGCTGGGAGAAAAAGAAAAAAAAAAAACCAAAAAACAACTACCTTCCCCATATTTCTTTCCTAAGAATCCCCATCTTAGCTTTCAAACGTATATTCTTTTCAGCTATAGCTCTTTAGTTTTTTGAAAACTATCCAGATCTGCATGACATCCATTCTAATTCTCCATAGTGGCAGAGGTAGGAAGACTACCGTGGAGCAAGTTCAGACTTCAGTTTGTTCATATACCTGTTTGAATTACTGCACTCCACCCCTTCTAAGCATCGTTGTAAAATACAGGAAGGAAAATATACTGCAGAAGATGGTGGGAAAGTCTTTTTTCTCCCACACATACTCGTACGGACACAATTATAGGGGTTAAATAACTACCACGGTCATTACTTTTTAATGCCATGGTAGCGTTCCAATAGCCGTGTGAAATCAGAACTCTACTTACCCCTGAGAATTGAGGGTTTCACTTGCTTTCTGGAGCAACTGCGATACAACAGTGAAAAGTTTTAACCGCATCTGAGGATCTTTGCTTGGCTGAAGACAGGTCTTAAGAACGAGAATGAAGTTATTCAGAGCTTCACCTATGAAAGGACCTAAAAAAAAAAAAAGAGCACGTTAAGACTTATTTCAGAGGACTAATAACTTTTATTTAGATGTTTAATACGAGTGCATTGAAATTTGTAGTACGCCTGGTATTAAAGCAGTACTTAACTTCCCACCCGTGCATGGCAGCTGTTCACAGCGTCCCCGGCGGAGTACAAACACCCCCAGCTCCCCCTCCCCGGGCTCCGGCACCCGGCGCAGCCACGGCAGCGGGCTGCTGCTCCCTGAAGACAGGTTTTCCCCCATCTCCTTTAGCTGGGTCGGTACCGCTGTGCCACGCTGCGCTACGCAGCAGGGACGAACCAACGGCATCTCCCACCTGCTGGGACCAGCAGCACCAGCCCACGTTTTGGGGGGACTAATGCATCGGGGGGGATTAGCGCCGGTCACTATGGAGCTCAAAGCTTGAGCCTACGCACCAAGTTCTGGTACTACTGAACTTAATGAAAAATTACACTGAATCTGGTATGACCAAACAGCAGCCTTAACGATGCTTTTTTCTCCTTTCAAGTTTTGCCACGGGCAGCATTCAAGGAAAGATGTTCACGACTCCCCGAGGCACAGAAAAGGGCACGTTTGAAAGGGTCAGCCTCAAAACTTGGATAACTGAGTTACTGCAGCAATAGTCTTCCTCCTTGTTTAGACAATGCTTATTTGCATTTTACAAGAGAATCTAAAATACAGTGAATTTTAGAAGCTACTATTTGAAATAAAAATATTTTCCAAATTCCTTCTTCAGTTTATTAACATTTTCACATCCTATGATAAATTCTGTTTTCACCACTAAACAAACAGACCTTCCCCCCCAAGCTGTTGTCCCAACATTTAAAGAAATTGTTTTCCCAAAACAAAAAGGAAGTTTGTGCCTTTCTGCTTGATAACAATTAACACCTGTATATTTTTACAGAGGAAGAACACATATAGGTTATACACCTGCCTTATTCTGCTAGCTTCTGGCTGCAGAGTGCTCTTTCTGTTTGCAAAAAACTACTTTCCTCTAGAAACTTCTTCAGCTTTGCATCCTTGTGATGCACGTTCCACTCAAGCCCAGTCACTCAGAAAACCTTCCCAGAAGGAGACACAACACTGGCATTTCTGATGATAAGAATATTCCTCACGCATGGAAGGGACAGATTGAAGTATTCCAGATTCCAAAACAAGTTCAATAGCATTTAATAAAATCTGAAAATCTAATGTTTAAAATAATAAAAAAAACCCCAACCCCTCACTGTCTAGACTGAAGCTATACAGGGTGTTGAACTGCTGTTTGCTCAATTTCTGTGCCAACAAACAGGTCTTTATTTTCATAGCATTTATTCAAAATACATTGCTTCATGTGAGTTCCGAGACATTTAAAAGATAATACTATCATATCAAACTGATAACAGCAAATTCAACAGAAGGAAAATAAACAAAATAAACTACATCGCTAATTTCAGCTTAACCATACATTCCTGAAAAACAGCAAAACCGGAGCAATTTGAAATGAGTAAACCTGATTAAACTGATTAAAAACAACATTATGTGTGGGAATGAAAAGAAAGGGGGGAAAAAAAAAAAAAGAGGAAAAACCATAGCTTTAGGAGCTGCTGTGTCAGACAGAAAACACAGACAATAGCGTATTACCAGTGTTGAGTGCAAGCCAAAATGTTTGCCCAGACATTTGATGATTTATTTAGCATTAAGGAAAACAGAGACAACTGTCTCAAAGTCCCTCAGTCACGGAAATGGGAGTGCAAATATACAGAAAAGTTGGCCGCTCAAATCTTGCACTGAGAAAACTTTTTAGTTTTTTTCACAGATAAAAAAAAAAAAAAAAAGTACTTATGCTTTGCTGCCCAACCCAGCAAATGGGTGCTTCACATGGGTTTGTTGAGGGGGCTTTTTGAGATTCAAGGATTAAATGCAGAAGATACAGTCCTTAAAATGTACCTCTCCACATTTAACTGTCTGCAGTAGCAATAACAAGACTTCACCTGTAGCTGAAGTAGCTGTCTACATTCCCTTTTTAACTAACACAAAGGAAAAAACCAAATAAACACGACTTCCCATTTTAACCATCTTACAATGGGTGTCTAGGTGACAAGAACTGCCTGTCGCTGTGCCTCTTGCCTGTAGATCTGAAGTTAGATGAAAATTTTCCTGAAGTGTTTCACTAACCTATATGCAGTAACCTGCTGAAGAACCTGGGGAAATGCTGGTACAGAAAGAGAGTATCTTCTATAAGACTGGTGAATAGATGGAAAAAATACATAAATTCCTGGACACACAAGCTGCATCAGTTTGTTTCCCCGCAATCCTTACCTGTTTCAGTTACCTGAAAGTGTATTTCTACATAAGTGCTTTCAGAACAGTCCTTGCAGCCAAGGAGGCTTTTGGAATTTGAGCTGCTTCAACATTTTCAGTTTTGCTTTCCATCATATTGTTGTGAGGTTTCTGAATATTAAACTATTCATTACAATGTGTCTGCAGGCTCTGGAGATTATTACTTTGGTTTTCTGAACTGGCTGAGCTATCCCACTACTAAGCCTCACCTGAATGAGTTGCGATGACATCTAGCTGTAATATCTCTGGAGAGTAGCAGGTCCAACTATCGTGTGATACCGAAACCCATTCCATCAGCGGAATTATATGCTGTTTGTAGAGGTCAAGAAAACTATCCAGCTGCTGCACCTCAGCTAATGAAGACATTGTTTCCTCTGCCTGTTAAAACAGAGACAAAATACTTTGTCGTAACTGAAACAATACTAAAAAAAAAAAAACCAAAAAAAACCCAAAACCCAAACCCACACAAAAAGAAAAACACAAAAAACCCCACCATCACTTTTAAAACTCATAATTATACAATTATACAGAAGGGACACAAGAAGGTTTCCATAGCTTCTACTTGGAGTATGATATTTAATGCTGGCCTACACTACATCCATTGACTTTAAATCAAAGTGAAACAATTACCCTGATTTCAAAATTAAATCATAAGGAACACAGTAAAGTAATAGCAAATTCATGTCAAAAACCTATCCAAAACCTAACCATGTCAAAAAAAAAAGCTCTTACTAGTTTTCAAGATGGTTTTTCTCCTTAATTTAAGAATGCTTTAGAACATTAACATAAAAGGAATTTCTCATAATCCCATCTAGCAGGCTACAGCAGCTTCCAAAAACTATTGCTGCTGTAGCCCAGAGAAGACATGGCATTTCCCCTCTCCTCCTCCTTTTTTCTGGCCAGTTTTAATTACGCGAGACGCTCTCTCTTTACAGTAGCCAGGCAGGTTCATTTTGAAATTCTCAACTTCTGCCGCCTAGGAGAAGCACCAAAATTCACCGTTGCATTTGAAATACCTTCTTTATATTTACACTTAGACTCTTCCATGAGACAGGCAAATAAAACATGTGAAAAGAACTACTAAATGAATTCCAGACGTTGTCATGCTTGGCAAGGAAGCATATAGATTTTCTTAATCACTTGTAGCACACGTACTTCAAAGCAAAGGAAAATTTGCTTTTACAGTTCCTGAAGACTCCTACCAGAGGTACAAAACTTCTCTAAGGAAGAGATTAAAAGCATGCTGAAAACAGCATTTATACTCTTAGTGACTTCAGTGGACAGCGAATCAAGAGCGAGAAGCCATTAGAAACTCCACTGAGAAATAACACGTCATGAGCATGGCCAGTTCTAGCAGGGGAAGATGCAGCGCAGCCCTGCGAGTGACATCATGTGACTCTAAGTGGTTCAGTAGAATTACAAATTGTAGTCATATTTTTAAACTGAACTCAACCGCATAAGTTAGCTGAAACACGTCTAGGAACCTTAGAATTTTACAGACTAATCACTTGCCAGACAAAGATGTTATTATGGAGGTACCAGATGTGGAGAAAATAAATGCGATTTCTAGAAGAAAAAAAAATTAAAAAAATAAATCAGGATTTCCTAAGGACAAAGGTTACTCTAAAAGTAGGTTTGCCTGCGTCAAGCACAACAGATTTCTCCTCTCTGGAAGCACTCTGCCAGCCAGCCAAACCAACTCAGAATAACTTATATGTAAAATATTAATTTATCTGTAAATTAATTGGAACATTTTACATGACAAGAGTGTGCCAAGACAGAAACTGTTCCCCATTATTAACCCCACCACAATCAGCAAGATTTTCTTCCATTGAAAAAAAGAGATATAGAATAATACATTGTTCACAGGTGATTTTAAAATAAACTCTTTCAGTAGTTTCAGGAATGCAATTAAAAAAGAGACAGCATAAATGAAATATGCCGATATCTTCTCATTAAGAAGCATCTCACAGTTTAAATAAATTAAAAAAAAGAGCAAGGGCGATTTTCTTCCCTGTATTTGTAAGCTACCAACTTTAATGACACATTATTTTCACGCTAATAATTAACGCGTGCCAAAAGACGAGCCAAGATAGCACAGGCCACTGGTAATAAACAAAATCTTATCTTTAGGTCCCCAGTCAAATCACCGAGAAGCTCAACAGACTTAACAGCTGACACGGCTTCTGTCTCTTCGGGGCTGTAAACCACCCTCCTCCTCACGACACCCGAGTGCTCGGTTGGTGGTCTTGAGCTTTTTCCTTAGCCCCGAGCAACCAGAAACACTGCTGAACTGGGCAAAGCGGCCAAAAATCAAGCACCACTGGGACCACTCACCATCAGGTCACAGCAGTTGTGCTCTCCACTATCTCTGCCATCTTCTGTCCCCTCATAGTAAAGCCTGAAGTTCCATAGTGCAAATTTTTGAATAATTCATGTTCATACTCAAAATCTTTTGATCCTGAACACAGGCTTCTTTTTTGACCAACAAATTTATACTTGTAAAGCTCAATGCTGTACATTTGTTCTATATGGTCTTAGGCTATTTTAACAGGGACTTTTTGCCTTCTGCAAGTTGTACAGCTCACTCTGAAGTTCCACAATAGTCAATAACAAGGGGGTGGGGGTGTGTGTGCAAAAAAAAAAACCACCAAAACCAAGCCGTATTTGTCTTTGTGACAGATTTGAAATATTGCAATTATGTAATCTCATTGCCAGATTTTGTATCTGCCCAGATGGAAGAAAGGCTAATGAGGAAAAGGACTCTCATCCAAAGCACTGTCAACTTTACAAATCATCTGTAACTGCAGGAACATCTTAAACCTTTAATAATCTTGGGAGATTAACTTTTCCCTACATGAAAATCAGGCTTTATCTCCATGAAACTGCTTTCTTTGTAGCAGTATGAATTTTTAAGGTCTTAAATGGACATTGCTGACTTTATAGACCAATGTAGGGCTAAACAGACAAGATACGGCACAAGACAGCAGATCCATCTGCCCGAGGCTTACTCGGACAGGCTGTTTAAAAGAACCCAAAACCCACCACAAAGCAAACCCCCAAAACCCCACTCTCCCACTGGTGCTCGATGAGACAGATCCTCATGCCGTACCTCTTTGAACTGCAAAGACTTTTCAATACTTGTGTCAAGCTTTGCTCTATTTTACTTCTTTCAGAACAGTTTTCTAAGCGTATGCCTGTCAGCTATGGGGCCATAAATACTGACGCTACGCAGGCCTTTGGAACACCGTGCCTGGAGCAAGAGAGAAGGAAGCGGAACAGCCATCGCATTTAAGGCACACGTTTGAAAAACGACAACTTAGGTCACAATTGTACTACGTGAGGATGGCTTGCTGATTTATTTGATATTTAGCTTGGGGAAGAAAGCGGAAGAGAGAAGAAAGAAATAAGGGGGCGAGATAATGGTTAGCCAAAAAGCTCATCTATTATCAGGGCATCTACAGATGTCCTTGATTTTAAAGCATTCCTGCAACATTTAAACTTTTGGTTCTGGTAGGGAGGTAAAAAGGTCAACTACTGTAAAGTCAGCCTGATCCTTGTCTAAACATAAAGAATTTGATAATGAAACTATCACTTTTTTTAAGGCTAGTAGTGCTCTTGATCTATAGGTGAATTGCTCTTAAATAGTCAGAAAATAAATTTGAGTTTTTTCCTGGCGACTCGTGTGCTCCTGTGTAAAACACAACATTAACAATAATCCAGTGACTTAGATCCACCTAAAAATTAAGCATGGACAGTTCAACCAGCCCCGACAGCACGCCCAAGGCGTTGCAAAATCCAGTGACAAGCATAAACTCTTCAACACCTCCCGTCACAAAACTTTACCTAAACCACGGCCGGGTGATTAATATCTATGCAAGTAAAGTGTTCTCTGAGGCCAATGGCAGCCCGTGTCCAATTGTGAGCTCCCTATGCTCCAGTAGTGTACTTCCAGCCATCTATTCAGAGACCTAAATCTAAACACACTTAAGAAAAAAATTTGAAAAAAATCTAGTTGTAATTATAGCCTATAGATCCACACTGTGTGTTCTTGGCCACAAAATTAAACTGAATTCTAGAGCCCTTCTCAGAACCAGCACATATTCTAACTCTGTGGGCCTCCAACTGAAGTTAGGAAGAAACGTAATTCTTCAGGCTCTGCTGTCCCAAATTGTAAACCCAACTGCAAAGCTAATTCTGGTATTACTGATACACTGTACGTACAGTGAGAGACACACAGCCTTGGACTCGTCACAAGCCATTACTCCCCGCGGTACAGCCCACAGCCGGTGAACTAGCCTTACAGCCTTACAACATGGAGAAATACAGCCAACTCCTAAGTTTCTTACCGGAATAATATCCCTTCCTGTTAGCTCAGCCAAACTCACACATTAACCCGATTTCTGCAGATCACACTTACGTAGGAGCTAATATTTGCCTTAGAAATATCAGCACGCGTTCCAGTCACGGCGTTTGCAAGATGCAACGGCACATTCAGCTCTTCTGGCCCCACTGTTGCCCTAGACTTTAACCTCAACTTTAGTCCCCCCCAACCCCAGCGCTACCCCGTCTTCCAGCTCCATAAAAGAAACAGCCAGGAAGACACTAGCCGCTGTCGCTGCCAATCCTAACCACAGCCCTGGGGATCTGCAGGATTCAACATTAAACTGAGATCTTCAAATTGTTGTCTGGAAATAGATGTAACTATGTACTGTTATCTGGCAAAGCAGGAATATCAATATTTTGACTGACAAATAGTAACATTCATAGATCTTTCAGCCTTCACAGTGACTTCTAGATATTAACTAACCACCAGAACAGTGCCACAGGGATATATCTTTGCAGAGCAGTTTTATGACTAAGCACAGAATCCAAGTATTCTCTCACGCTTCTTTCATTCTAACATAGTGAATCTGATTAATTTGAAGTTATATCTAAATGTTTGACTATTACATTTCTCTCTATTTTTTGAAACAGATTGCTATATGCACGTACAGATGAAAAAATAAGCAATCCCCAAACACAACTGGTAGTATCGTGCAAGTTCTTAGCTCTTACAAATAAGATTTAAAAGGTTTATTCTTCTGGAGAAGTTGCCCTTATCTGTTTTAAACAGACTAAACCCAAAGTAATTTCAGCTATGGAATAAGAGGAGGAGACAGACAGAGGGCACAGTCAAGGTCATGCAACACAAAATCATCTCCAACTCTACCAATCTTTGTGGTTGAGCCTTTAGTTAAGGATTTCTGTGGCTTAAACCTAACAGCAAAACAAATAATTATGGCTCTGTTTAGACAAAGTGTCTTACCCATAGTAAAAATCAGCAACACAACAAATATTAAACCAGCTCATAGTTTACCTTTTCTTTAAGGTGCTGAGAATGTGGTACTGCCATTATTGTCACCAAAACTTTCATCAGCTGCAAGCTAATTTCTTTGCAGTCTTCCCGGCACACTTCGATCAATGCTTGTACACAACAAAGCAGCTGCTCCATATAAAAGACCTATTTTTTAATAAAAAGCACAAATTTATTATGTTTTTTTAGAAAACATGCCATTCTCTTTAAGGAAGAGTTATGGGAAATTACAATAATGAAACTGTATAATTGCACTGTATAATCCCCTAAATAGGTAACATATTGGTAATTTCATGTTAGTTCTTTTGATTACCTACAGTCTACTTTTTACAGAATACAATATAATCTTCCTCCCACACTGTTCGTTTGTATTTACCTTGTCCTGTGAACAAAATAAATGACCCTGCTCCTAATCACACAATTGTCCCGCTGTGAATAAAACCATCAAAACAATTTGAAATGCTTACCGATAGTACTTTCTCATTTTGAAGTGCAATTTGTTAATTAATAATATATTTGTTACAGCTCTTTCAAATATGATTCCATGTTTGACTAGTTTGAACGGAACAATAATGGTTAAATACACAAACCAAGAAAACCCGAGCGCCTGCTTTTATCTCAGCCAACGTATCTCATTTGATGCAATATAACTCGTGTTATCTTGATCCAACTGATACCAGCTGAAGTCAATGTTGTTGTCAGATAGTTTGCAGTAACTTATATGATAAAATGCATCAGATATTCTATGACGTTGTCAGATTACATTCAATGAACAGAATAGGCCATTGTTACAAATACACTTCCAAAAAATACATCAAGCATAGGAATAGGTTAGCTATAAATGTTATTAATCTCATGGACATGGTCAGTCCTTAGCTAAACAGCGTCTACACAGCATTCACTGTCTAAAATAGAGCAAGATTGTTTTCCAAGACCAAAGGCTAGAACAATTCCGCCCAGTGCTCCAGCTGCAGCTGAATGCGTCTACTCTCCATGATGCCAAATGGAAGTGGCAAGCTTAAGACCTCATAGCAATTTTGCAGATATACTTCAGGGAATGGTTATTTGAACAATCAGGTTAGAGTACTCCCACTCATCCAAGTTCCTAATCATCGCAGGCTTCATGGAGATTAACCTTAATTCCTGCATCACTAGTACATATTCCATTAGGGAAGAAACCTAATGAGGGAAGAACTTCAAACATATATCTTACATTGGCTCAAAAAGACAATTACCCTAGGTTCAGTCTACACACATGAATAACTGTTTTAAAGGGAAGCCTGCATCTGCCAGGCACAGCACTGGCCCTTTTTCGGTCATCTTAAGAGCAGAGGCCTAACAAACTTTTGGTGGAATGAAAGCTGGGATTGCGTTTGTGGGAGAAATTGCAGTGATCCTTCTTGTGCATCTCCAACAGATTTATTTCCACATCTGAGCAAATGAAGGCAAAAAATAATCCTGGAAGTTAAAAATCTCCATTTCGTGTTGAAGAGAATCTTTCACCTCCTTATATAGCAACTGATGAATATTCTCCAAATATAATAAAATAAAAATTATCTTCACGCTCAGCCACTAGTTAAAGGTACACTTGGGAGTAAATTTCTAATTGATAAAGGTCTTCCTCCTGGATTCTTAAAGAGAAGCAGCCAGGCCCAAGAATTTACAAAGCATGCTCCTAAATGTACATGTAAGAGTTCTCATACCTTCCTTTTAAAACAGAAAACAATAATAATACAAAACAAAAAATAAGGAGGCAATATTAAGAGGGAATCTGTCTTGGGAAACCTCACATGCCAATTACAATGGACTGTGAAAAGTAATTTTTATTGATGAGGATTGAAATATTTGATTTTGTTTGGATTGTGAACGCAAGGCATTTTAAATCACGGGTTAAATTCTGCCCCTGGATCAGCCAAGGTAGAACTCTGTTAGTACAGCGCACACTGAACAGCTTCTTCTCTTCCTGTCGTGCCTTTTCATTTTCCTCCCACTATCTGAAGCGTCTTATAGCAGTTCTCAAACTTCAACCCACAGCTGCCGAAAGGATGGACTGCCAGCAAGTTTTTGGGAATAGCAGATTTGACCAGGAGACCACAACGTGGCCCAGGGAGGACAGGGAAGCTCCTCTTTTCTCTCCGACACAAGCCCACAACTATATCCTGAGACAGCGTGGGGCAGGTGTGCAAGGGAGGGATAGGAATGGGATCATGTAGGGAGAACAAGTGAAAAAATAAGATGGAGAACCATGGGTCTAAACCCGTCGTTTGTGGTGTATTTCCCAGTTATCCTTACCTCTTCAGAGCCTTGGCAAACTCCAGCTTGTGAGAGTGTGTTGCCAAGCTCGACCAAATAAGGCTGCAAGATTTCTTTTGGGCTCCCTCGAATCACCGCCGTTAGAACCATTATACAAGACGGCTTGGGCCTCTTTCCAAAGGCCGATGTGATTAATCTCAATGACACCTTAGGGCTGACAAACGTTCCAATCAATTCTGCCACTTTCACACACTGAAAAAAGAACAGGAACAACTTGAGGATTTTCCTGAAAAACACAAAGACCTTTCAACATATCGTGGGCTTTTTCTTTTTATGATGCCAGCTGTTATTTTAAATGCTTCAGCAGTTGTCTTGTAGGCCTTTTCCACTCACTAAGTAATGATTATATGCATGGAAACATTTTCTTGACATGTGTTCAGTAAGCACATAATAAGGCATGCAAGCACTCTTCTCAGCATCAGACAAACTTCCATGAGAAAGTAACGCACAGAAATGAAGTGTACAACTTCCAGCAGAATAAAGTCTGTAGCTTAGAATAACCAGATGTTGCAGATTTAGTGGTTTAGCATTTTGTCCTCCAAACGCTGTTCTGAGGAATGCTCTCAATGCACCCACCACCCGCCTATTAAAAGCAACAACAATAAAACCCTGGAAGAGGAATTTTTTTGTTATTGTACTATATTTTGACACCGACATTACAGATCTGGTTTAGTGTGGAAGCACTGCCAGGGGGGAACTGCCCACTGTTTTCAATCTCTTCCTTCAATGGAAAAGGCTCACATGACTATGTATTGACATGACACCCCCGCTCTTTAATCCCGTCTCTGCCTTGCAGACATAGCAGGATGTTGTATTCCACACAAAATACCGTCACACCAGAGCTTGTCCCTGACTGATGCCCAACGTTTACAATCAAGTGCACGAATAAAGATATAGTCAACTACTGCGCCGCTAGCTGTGCAACAGGAACGCCTCTTCCCAACCCATTTATTTACTGGTTGGCTCGTTTCCCCAAGCATGAAAGCTTATTTCCCCTCTGTATATAATTTTTAGCCTAGTGATTTAAGCCATGGATTTTTAATTGTACCTAGTACTTGAATCGTCCCAGTTTTTTAGTCTCGGTGGAAGCACGTAGCCATGAATTCTGCATTACATATAACTGTTTCTTTTCACAAGGGTGAAGACTCAGAACAGTTCTAACACACTCTACATAGATGTAATCCCTGTCCTCTATTTGCCACAGAGAAAGAAAAAGGCTCTTAGTGCTCTGAAAGCTGGACAAGGACAATACAATTAAACAGTTCAAAAATATGAATTGACACATTCATACGGATCTACTCATTTTTACCAGGGGAAAAGAAAAAAAGAAAAAAAAAAAGGGTAAGAGGCCATCTGGCCTTTTACTCTTATACATCTTATTTGGTATTATTATGCAATTTTCCAAGCTGGTGGCTGCTCTGAAATGATTTCTACAGTGACAAATGATAGAGGAGACAATTGCAGTATCCTGGGAAGCAGCATCACTAAGGAGATAAAAGGCATTCACAAACAAAAGTTGCTGAATCTTAAATTCTGGCACATGGACGAGTAAAATTAAATACAGAAACCATCTCCTAATCTGGAATAAATCTCTTGGAAGCACCTTAGAGAAGATTAGTGGTGGAATACTAAGAAAGAGACAAGTATGGTCAAAAAAGGAAAGGGAAAACTACGTGCTGCTTGAATACATACTTTTGAATTTATACTTACAGCAACAAGCACTAGGTATTTACAGCAACAAACACAAGTGCCAGGACAGCAGGACCACGTGGGTTTATTCTTCTGATTATTTAAGTTCTCATATATATTTTACACAAGCAGAGTAAGAATTGGGCGAAAGGGATGAACAATTCAAGAAAAATTAAAGGAGACAGACAACAATTAGCACCGAAAAAGACTAAAGACAACGAGAAACTGCAGGGAAAAAAGTAAGACGACAAAGGATCATTTCGGAAACGGATTTCACAGTCTGTATAGCTCAACTGATAGCAGGAACCTAAAGAAAAGCCTGATTTAGGAAATCAGCTTTTCTGACATTGGTTGGACTACTTGCATTGAGTAAGCAGAACACGTTCTTCCAGTTTCCCAAAGCAATAAAATTTGCAGCTTCAAAGTAAATTATACGGATTTTTTTTATATATGTTCTCTTGCTTGTGTAGAAGTAGAAACAGAAGATTTTTCTCTTAAAACTGTAAAAATGTTTGCATCACCTCTCTATCCTCTGCTAAATTTACCTATTGTCTTCAACTACATGTGGTTACCAATACTGTTGATCAAAGTATTGACAGCATCAACCATTACAAAAAAGGATAATAGTTACTCCTCACAATTTTTTTTTTATTCTTTTTTTTTTTAAGAAAAAGGCATTTCACAAGCATTAAGTCAAGTATTCAGCACTGAATATGGGTATCACACGGAATAAACATACCTCAATGCTTGGTTGGAATTACAGTTGGATTATGCAGCAGGGGGAGATAAGTGAAATTAACTTGAAAGGGCATGACCTGCACATTTTTTTAAACGGAATTTGTTGCCCCAAGGCTTTTATGCAATGATCCACTGCTTATGATTTTTAAAGAGATTATTATCAACGCTTCATGGGGCTGACATATCAACTAAAGAGTATTTATGCAACTTTCTTATTGCTCTTCATACCAGTAATACAAGAATACATTTATTTTAACGCAGTACGTATGTATAATGTTCACATGTTTTTAACATCCATAAAAACTGGGTCCCTCAGTCACAGGCAATTTCTAATGACCTAAGGTAAGGTGAACCCTCAGCAGACGGACTCGAGACTGTAAAGGGTAGGGTCTTTATTCAGTGTACAGTAGATACTGTGACAGAATAAACTTACATTTTTAACCACATCACTTTCTTCATCCAAGCATGCTTGGTACAAAGTTCTAAGCAGTAACTCCATGTGTTGTGTTATGTGATCCTCTGCATGTAGCAGTAATGTATACAGAACCTGGGATGCTTTTATTCTTGTGCTTTCAACCCAGTCTGTTATATCATGACAGAGACCTGGAAGAATTTTGGAGAGGTTTCTTGACACGAGTTCCCGACAACCTAGTCCTGGTCGAGTCACTAGAAGAAAACAAAAAACAAACAAACATAAAATAAAATAAAAAAATAGAAAAAATATCAAAGGAATAGTCAATGCACATTAATCCTCAGAAAAGTTTAAAGGCTGCAAGACAAGAGCTATGGGTCTCTGCTTCAGCAAGGAACAAAACATTCCAAATGTTGCTGAGGAATTTACCTGCGCAAGCTGCATTTCTTTAATGCACATTGCAGAATTTAAACTCCCCAGAGCTCTCTGAAAATATATGTATTTATTACTAGATGTTGATATAGATTGTATGTTTTAAAATGTTTACAGGTGGGGAAGAGAAAGAGAACTTAATGGATATGTGACTTCATGGATGCAGGACATTACCCACTTTGGAAAACACAGCTTAGTAATTTTCTTTTAATTTTTATAGCAACACAAACCCTATTAAAAAAATAACCTGAAGCACACAAAGATAAAACAGTAGAAAGATTTTTGCATGCAAACCTTGTGGTATCACTGAGTTAAATGTAATTTGGAGGAGGAAAGAAAGGTAGAAGTCACAAATAGTGCAGGAGACACGAACTGCAGCAAAACAGACAATGTCAGTTGTGCCCTCTAAAGGAAAAGGTTAAAAGTGTATCCAGTAAATTAAAAGTAGAAAGGGTACTATGACTTGTACAAGTACTGTGTAATTGATCAAGCTGACAAAACAGAGATTATTTTAAAACCACAGCTATTACACAATCTCTTTGCTAAAGCCTTTTCAGGAAAAGTGGCTCACTCTGATACGTCTCTTCAATCCCTGTCTGATTTTTATATTAAATAACACATTTCAAAATGAAGTTAAAGACTGATTATACAGGAGTTGGGGGAATCTTTCACACACATACACACAGACTGAATTTCATTCATAAAGATTTTGTGGAAAGTGGGGTTTTGTTGTTGTTATTTTTTGTTTTTAAACAAAACCCCGAATTGTTACAAATATGTATTCCCTACCTCAACAGAGGATGCAGATTCCTAGAGAACTAATAAACTTAACTTCCCCAACAAATGTTTACTGTCCCGTCTGGTAATCATCAAAGTTACATTTCAGAGTATTTATAAGTCACTGAGACACAGAGAAACAACTTGACCAATAGCACAAGCAACTATCAAGCCTCCACCTCTGTACTTTACACAAAGGTAGGGTCAGACAGCGCTTTCCAAAGAACTGCAATAAACTTTTTTAGTGACCTGTTCTACAGGATTTTTTTTTCCTTTACACTGTACATGCTTACACAGACAAAATCTGAAAAGTTGTTCCCTAAGAACCAATTTATTATTGCCACTCCCAATGTTCACATACTGTTCTGAGAAACATTGTTCATTATGAGGTGTTGAAAAACACTGAATGTGTGAGTACATTTTTTATTTCTGGTACACAGTTCTGTAAATGCTTAAAAAGGAAATGGCTGAGTTGTCTCAGCATATTTTCCTGCATCGGTCTGTGTAACCACGAATGCTAAAAGGAAAACAGACTAAAGTAAATGGCCTGAAGAATACAAAAGGCTTATAGAGATGCCTGGGAAATACCTAGAGCAGGAAAAAAAATAAACAAAATTTTCAAGCATCAGGACATGAATTGCTGCTTCTTTTGTGAATGGAGGATAACATTTTGGATTATGAAAACTGACAATGAATAGCAAAAGGTCAAATAAAGAAATCAACTTGAGACAGCAAATACAGACTGGCATCCTATTCGACCTGAGGCAGAATTTTGTTTAAAGAATTTGGACCATCCTTTATCAGTAGGTCCTTCATTTCAGATGTTCAAATGCAGGCATTTATCCCTGTAGCTACTCCTGTCAAAGGCTTCCCTGCTATAAACTGTCCGCACCCGTATCCTAAGGCAATGGCTGCTGTTGCTCAATGGAAAGCTGTTCAGCTGGGTGGATGACACCAGGTACGAGCCCTGACTCTACTCTTCCTCTGACCTGCAATATCTGTCATCCGGAGATCAAAGCACAGTGGGCCCCATATGTCAGGCTCAGCAGCTTGACAGTTGGGCTAAGATAGTTCAGTAAAACGTACTATAGTCTCACAGTTATAAAAAGATACTCCAGGACATTGAATAAGTCAGAAGCAAGATCAACAAAGTGTTAAAATACGTCATTATCATATCATGAAAAAATACAAATGCGTGTGGAGGGGAAACACGGGGGAAGGACAGACAGTAACAACTCATACGGCCCGTGGGAAACCACCACAAATAATGACTTGAAACTAAGGTACTGTAGTGCCTTTGACAAAGTTTTGTATCTGTACGATTAAGTAGACGACCACCCTTTCCTCTCATCTTTCTTCTCTTTTGTCACATAAAGCCTGACTGTTGATAGGACGTACAATTTAGAAGGAAAGATAAGCATCAGGAAATTATATCTTAAAGTCACCATTAAGCTGGGACTCGAGTGTGTACATATGTCACATTCAAGCCTGAACTGCATATTTCTACCAAGCAAGATGCATGAAAAGTCAATTAAATGCAGGGCTGGAGTGTTGCCCAAATGCAGGAAGCGCATTTATTATGCTAAGAAGATTATTTCAGAAAGTTGGTATCATTCAACTTATGAAGTAACTGATAGATGTCCCTTTCTAAAAAAAAAAAAAACAACAGTTCACACATGAAACCCAACACAGGCCTAGAGAAAAGCAAACAAGGTAACAGTATTAGCAATATAAATTATAACAACTGTTTCAAGGACTAGCACATAAAACCTTTGATGACCTTCACTATATCATGGTCATTACAAAATAAGTGACTAGAGCTTAGACACTCAACTTTGACAGGTTATATACATTAAAAAACTCTCTGACTGCCAAAAAAAGAAATATGTTTCTGCCATCGCTAGTGGAAGTAAAAGCATTCTTTACGATCTACAAAAGCCTGAGGTAATATTATACAGAAAATAATGAAAAAAAAGAACTGGAAAGGATAACAGATCAACTAGACTGTCTTCAAAGCTAAACAGTTCTGTCAAACCAGTCACCATTATGAAGCGCTTCCCCTTTCATTCAAGCATTACTGAGTGAAGCAACTTTAAAAGAAAAAAAAAAAGTCTAATTTCAAAGGAGAAAGGACTCCGGAACCCACTGTCATGGAAAGGATTTTGCTGCTGGGTATTCTGTGATGTGATTGTCAGGTAGGCACAAGTCAAGCATGAACCTGTTTCTTCACACCAAAAGAGTTTTTGTTCTGTTAAATACAAGTATATAAATCAATAAATGACCCATTTAAACCCCCTCTCTCACCAAGACCCACATGCATGGGTTTTTAAACATTAACTTTATGAATCTGACACAGGAAACAAGCTTCAAGCTACTGCAAACACATCGTTTTAAAGCTACCTATAAATCATATGGTACTAAGAAGTAATCTACCTGTGCTGCGTATCTTGGGGTTTTGTATATAACAAAGGAAATTATTGTTTCTGTTCCCATGTTCTTCACGTACGCTGGCAGGTTGTAGTTAGCATCCCAGTATCTCATAAAGGAGTCTGAAATCATTTCACTGCAAATTTGTCTTCCATGCCAATCCCGTGGATCATTAATGCCGTAGCTATTTAAGGACTCAGCTCACGGGTTCTGTCATCCTGCCTTCCTTTCCAGTCATCTCCGTGCCCATTCCCCACCCGGCTGCTGGCTAATGTAGAACTTTCTGCTGCTTCTGCATCACTGCGTTAGCTCTTTTTTAGCCTAGGCATTTTCATTTACTTTTTCTCCAGAATGCATTTTGGGATTAGTGGAAGAGCTGAACGTAGTTACCGAGCCAACATTTTTAAAAACTTAAATTTAACATAAATAATTATATATATGCTATATATTATATTTCTATATACATATGCTACCGCTATATGTTAACTAATATTACATCTTTTAATGGATATTATGCATCCCACTCTGCTGTCATTACTGCACTGCAGCTCCGATGGATTATTCACAAAGTAAAAACCACTTTCAGTGGAACACTTACCCGCTTTGGGATAATGAGATGGTGAAACACTAAAATCCATCTTATCCTTCAGATCTTCTTCATTTTCTTTTTCCCACTGCAAGCCTATCTTTTCCCAGTAAGTCCAAGCCAGTTTCCTAGACATAAAATAAGAGTTTATACCATCGTGACCCCGAAAGAAAAGCATTTTAAAGTAAGAGTTCTGGAAACTTTCACTTCTTAAATTCAGCTGGAAGGATGGGAAGCATTCCTGTCATTTCACGTAGGCGCAGTAAGTTGAGAACTTATACTTCTTTGGTACTCAGTGGACAGAAGTCACCTCTTCCAAAGGATAATTCTGCCTCTGTCTACCCCTCTGTCTTCATCTCTCTCATACATACTTGAATGTAGCATAAAAGGTCAATATAGCAAAAGTTGCTGATGATAATGCTATCAATATCTGGCTTTTTTTTTTTCCCCTCCAAGCAATACATCTGTGATCATACAAACGTTGCCATGTACAACAACTATTTGGGGGGGGCAAAACCAAACAACAGAAAATAAAAAAATGCTGTTCTGCTTACGTATTTTCAGGAATTTCATCAGTAAAGCTGCCAAGTAACAAAGGGATCAACTTGTGAAAATATGAGTATCTATCTCGTAGATGCAACAACCATTCTCCAATGACAGTTGTTACAGCGTGCCGGACCTACACGGATACAAAAAGATGTGTAAATCTGTCAGGAAAATACAAAAAAAAATTAAAAAATAATATTTGCTTTTGGTATATAAGACTTGGTAAGTCTTGCATCAATGCCAATGAGACTTGGCATCAATAGTCTCAGAAGAAATGACGAGAACCCAAGATTTCCTGACTTACGGCAAGAGGCTTCAGTAACACCCCAGGTATCGTGCTCCCTCTTGCCTCCTCCCTCTGGCTCACTTAGCCTTAGACTGCTGCATAAAGGCACATCTCAGAGGGGAAGACAAGATACAGACCTAACTCAGAAAACTTTAAAATATCTCACTGAGAACGTAAGAAATGTACGTTTCTCTGGAATTTTAAGCTTTCCAAGCACATCTCCAGAAGACAATTTTCTCTGTTCACTATAAAGGAAGCCTAAGTCAAATGACGTGAATACACTCACTCAAAAATGAAAATATTTTAGCTAAGATTAAGTTGCACATTTTAAAATTACTGTCTTGACTGCATTTTATGAAGGGCCTGATACCGTGATTGTTATGCATCTGAAAAGGCCATAAAATCAAGTCCCAGAGGGATCTGACAGAATTTAAGACAGAATCGAAGGCACCCATTAAAAGAAAAAGGTGCCTACAAACTTCAATAACTGGCAAATTTGACAACAGCTGAATAGGTCATCAACCCTGGTTTTGGATAGCTTACAATTGACAAAGCCTGTATGTGACATATTTATATATCTCAACTGAATGAATGAAAACCATGGGGGACGATGACAATGTTATGGATCACCAAAAATCCCAACCTTGAAACAGATTCAAAATAAATCCAGAGGGGAGGGAAAAAAAGAAAAGAAAAGCACACCTTGGGGATCTCATCAAAGAATCTCTGGGCCAGATGAGATAGAACATCATCCACAGACTTTCCGTTTCCAAACTGTATCACTACTCCAGTAGCCTGAATTACATCAACACGAACTCTGTAGTGCTGGTGTGAAATTGTCTGCATTAGGGGTTTTATCAGAGATTCTGACTGCATATGGAAGTGCTCTGTTAGGGCAGAGAGACAGAAACTTCAAACACGCCTTTCTCTACGTGGGTGACAGACTTCGAGCGACAGGATTTCTGTAACACTATGAACAGCAGCCTTATAAATATTGCTGCATTTATGTGGCATGTGGCTTTACCTTTACACGACATTAGAGCTGCACACTAGCACACATGCCCTCCCCTCGCCCGCCTCCTCCCACCATTAGCCCCACGCTGTAACTGCTCAGCAGCCACCCCGGCACGCTTCTTCTCCACCAGACCCTCCAAGGTGCACCTCTGAGGGCACGTGCAACTTCCCACCGCTCTTCCTCTCTCCCGGCTGCATCCCTGTAACGTCCTGTCGGTCCCTACCTCAGGCCCCGGCCCCCCAGGAGGCTGCAGGCTCACATCAGCCCACCGCTCCCCGCTGTGCCCATCCCTAGGCCCCACCTGGCATGGCCTGGGCGCAGGCCACGGCGCACCTGCAACTCTCCCGCCTGACCTCGGCGTACTGGTCGAGGAGGGTGGCCTGGAGGACGCGGACAACCTCGGAGAGGTAGGGGACCACGGCGGCCCCGCAGCGCCGCAGCAGCAGGCTCAGGAGCTGGACCAGGCCGAGGCGCAGCTCCTCGCTGGGCTCGGCGCCCTGCGGCGGGCAGAGGCGCTGGGCCAGGGCCGGCAGGAGGACGGGCAGCGCCTCGCCGGGCCGGTCGCCGTGGCTGAGCCCGTGGCGGAGGAGCTGGAGCGCGAGCTCCCGGCACCGCTCCGCCGCGTCCCCCGCCAGGCAGCGCGTCAGCGGCCGCACCAGCTGCGCCCCGAAAACCTCCTGCACGACGGCGCCCGGGAGCGGCCGCTCCTGCACCTCGGCCCGGATGGCCTCCAGCGCCCGCAGCCGCGCCGCCCGGCCGCAGTCGGGCTCCTGCAGGCAGCTCAGGGGCCGGCTCAGGGCCTGCGCCACCTCGGCCGCCCCGGCCGCCGCCATGCTCCGCCGTCGGCGCGGAAGCGCGGCAGCGTTGCTAAGGACGCGCGAGGCTTTTACGACGGCGGGCGAGCGCTTTACGGCGGAGGCGGAAGTGCGCCGGGCTGCCTTGGGGCGGCCCCGCTCCCGCCGCCCCGGGGGCACGGGCTGGGCCCGCCGCAGGTAGCGGCAGGCAGGGCGGTAGCTCCGGCGGGTGCGGCAGCTACCGGCAGGAGCGGGACCCGCCGTTCGAATCACGCGGGGTAAAAAAAAGCGATGCAAACCTGAGAGGAACCGGCGGGCGGGCCCGAGAAGGGAAGGCCCGAGAGGGAAGGGAAGGCCGAGCGGGCCGGGCCGGGCCGGGCCGGGCCGGCGGGGCGCAGCGCAGCCCCGGGGCGAGGGTGTCGCTGTGCGGCAGCGTTCCCGTCTAACACGCTGTTCGCACCACTTTCCCCTTCTGTTCTTCCTCTGGAGGGATCAATACTGCAGTGGCAGTAAGTCAACGACTTCTGTAACACCATTATAAAAATGTTTAGTGTTCGTTTGTACTAGTTAATGTGTGTTTACATTGTGTTCATGTTGTACTTACGTGCGCTTTACACACCGTTTTGTCTGCTGTTCTGGTGATGGTGCGTTCAACACACATCAAACCAAAAGGGTCATGGAAGTCTTTTTCTTGACTAATCACACTTAATTTAAAGTGCAATAAACTGCAGAACTAGTTCAAAGTATCCTTTTAGAACAGCCTCGTATTTACCAGCAAGGAGTTCGTTGTCTTGTTGTGCTGCTTCTGGCCTGACTGAACCTTCAGGGTCCTTATTCGCCCTTTATTCTGTGGGAACCGCGAGTGTGAATTCCCTGGGAACAGAGGGAATATTAAGGTGTGTTGGAGTATTCCTGACAGCGCGCTGGTGCCTGGCCCGGCAAAGGTGCTGGCCCGTGGCCGAGTCCCAGCTGTCACCACGCTCCTCGTGGACCCTGTAGAGGGGCGCTCCTGGCTGCGCTGACTTTGCTCTGAGTACCCAGGGGACCGAGCTGCCCTTCCCGAGCAGCGGAATGCCGCAGGCCCGGTGGCCGGTGTGCCAGAGAGAGCGCTGGGGCTGCCGCGCTCCTGCCTCCACTCAGCAGCCCGTCCTGTGTGGCCAGGCCACTATCGTTCAAGGCCAGGCCACCACCTGTCATGGTCAGGCCACCTTTCATGGCCAGGCTATTGTCCTTCATGGTCAGCCCGTCCTTTGTGGCCATGCCCGTGCTTCACAGTTAGGCCACCTTTCCTGGCCGGCCCATCCTTCATGGCCAGGCTGTTGTCCTTCATGGCCAGGCCACTATCCTTCGTGGTCAGGCCACCCTTCACGGTCGACCCATCCTGCATGGGCCTGTCCTGGCCCAACCCATGACACCAGGCCACCATCCTTCATGGTCAGGCCACCTTTCATGGCCAGGCTATTGTCCTTCATGGTCAGCCCGTCCTTTGTGGCCATGCCCGTGCTTCACAGTTAGGCCACCTTTCCTGGCCGGCCCATCCTTCATGGCCAGGCTGTTGTCCTTCATGGCCAGGCCACTATCCTTCGTGGTCAGGCCACCCTTCACGGTCGACCCATCCTGCATGGGCCTGTCCTGGCCCAACCCATGACACCAGGCCACCATCCTTCATGGTCAGGCCACCTTTCATGGCAATTGCAACCTTTGTGACCAGGCTGTTGTCCTTTGTGGCCAGGCCACCATTCCTCATGGCCAGCCCATCCTTTGTGGCCAGGCCACTATCCTTCATAGCCAGGCCATCTTTCATGGCACGCACAACCTTTGTGACCAGGCTGTTGACCTTCATGGCCAGCCCATCCTTTGTGGCCAGGCCACCATCCCTCATAGCCAGTCCTGTCCTTCGTGGTCAGGCCATCCTTCATGGCCAGGCTGTCCTTTGTGGCCAGGCCACCATCCCTCATGGCCAGGTCACCTTCCTTTATGGCNGCCACCTTTCATGGCAATTG
The DNA here is from genome assembly GCA_013398295.1 of Chionis minor. Taxonomy (NCBI): domain Eukaryota; kingdom Metazoa; phylum Chordata; class Aves; order Charadriiformes; family Chionidae; genus Chionis; species Chionis minor. The sequence goes on along the minus strand of VZSF01009252.1, from coordinate 823 downwards.
CAACCTTTGTGACCAGGCTGTTGTCCTTTGTGGCCAGGCCACCATTCCTCATGGCCAGCCCATCCTTTGTGGCCAGGCCACTATCCTTCATAGCCAGGCCATCTTTCATGGCACGCACAACCTTTGTGACCAGGCTGTTGACCTTCATGGCCAGCCCATCCTTTGTGGCCAGGCCACCATCCCTCATAGCCAGTCCTGTCCTTCGTGGTCAGGCCATCCTTCATGGCCAGGCTGTCCTTTGTGGCCAGGCCACCATCCCTCATGGCCAGGTCACCTTCCTTTATGGCCAGACCAACCTTTGTGGCTGGGAGAGACCATCCTTCGTGGTTCGGCCACCTTTCATGGCCAGGCTGTCCTTTGTGGCCAGGCCACCATCCCTCATGGCCAGGTCACCTTCCTTTATGGCCAGACCAACCTTTGTGGCTGGGAGAGACCATCCTTCGTGGTTCGGCCACCTTTCATGGCCAGGCTGTCCTTTGTGGCCAGGCCACCATCCCTCATGGCCAGGTCACCTTCCTTTATGGCCAGACCAACCTTTGTGGCTGGGAGAGACCATCCTTCGTGGTTCGGCCACCTTTCATGGCCAGGCTGTCCTTTGTGGCGAGGCACATCCTTCCTGGCCAGCCCCGTCCTTCGTGGCCAGGCCATCCTTTGTGGCCAGGCCACCTTTCATGGCCAGGCCACCATCCTTCACGGCCAGCGCAACCTTTGTGGCCAGGGGAGACCGTCCTTGGTGGCCAGGCCACCTTTCCCGTCCAGCCCGTCCTCCCCGGCCAGCCCGCCCTCAGCGGAGCGGAGCGGAGGCGGCGGACAGGCCGCGCCC